>APFE031024076.1:0-12057 GCA_000404065.3 Pinus taeda | reverse complement strand
TAATTCATTAGTTAAAGACATCCTAACTTTGGATGGTCCTGATGGAATGAGGGGAAAGTGGATTGCTACTATTTTAGAATATGATATAGAAATTAAACCTACTAAGTTAATCAAGGGCCAAGGATTGACCAATCTCATGGCTGAATCAAACTGTTAGACCTTGGATATAAGCATTATTGCATATACAAATAATGAAGAGGAGATGGTGACTCCACTCATCAGCCAAGCCTTTCTTGAATCACTTTGGTATGATGATATTTATGTTTTACTGAATTTACAAGCTCCTCCTGAATTATCTAGGACTAAAAGCAAGTTTTTGAAAATGAAATCCTTGAAATTTTGTATATTAGACAATGCTTTGTTTTGGAGAGATCATGAGGGTATTCTTCTCAATTGCTTATTAAAAGATGAATATGACAAAGTGTTGGAAGAATTTCATGGAAGTGACTATGGAGGACATCTTTATTGGAAGAACATTGCAGATAAAATCCTTAGAGCTGGTTTCTACTAGCCTACCTTGTTTGCTGATGTCAAAAAATATGTGACCTCATGTCATAAATGGAAATTTTTTGAGGGGAAGAAAAAGTTCTTACCTTTACCCCTCAAGCCAATCTCTGCAGAAATACCTTTTCAAAAATGGGGTTTAGACTTCATTAGTGAAATTCACCCACCCTCCTCTGCCCAGCACAAGTGGATCCTCACAGCCACAGACTACTTCACAAAACGGATAGAGGCCATACCTTCAAGGCAAGCCACATATACTGGTATCATAACCCTCCTTGAAACTAATATTCTATCAATATTTAGATTTCCAACTAATCTCATTAATCCAAAAGAATGATAGGTTTCTGCAATAAATATCATATCACCCTTGGCCATTCCACAACCTATTACCCTCAAGGTAATGGACTGGCAGAATCCTCAAATAAAATCCTAGTAAACATAATCAAGAAGTTAATGGAGGACAATAAGAAAACTTGGAATAAAAATCTAGTCAATGCCTTATGGGTAGACAGATTGACTACTAAGAAATCAATTGGTACTTCTCCCTATCAACTAGTCTATGGGATGGAAGCTATTTTTCCATCTTCTTTGGGAATACCAGTAATGAATTTACTTCAAGAATTGCAGGTTGAACCAAATAGTATCCAAAGAAGAATCAACCAAGCTATTCATCTACAAAAAACCAGAGAAGAGGTCTATGTCAGGTCTCAAGTTGTGCAGGTTAAAAATATTTTTGATAGGAGAGCCAAGGCTGAAGATTTCTACATTGGTGACAAAGTGCTTAAGTGGGATTCAGGGAGGAAGATAAAGGCAAACATGGGAAATTTGATTTCGTATGGAGAGGTCCCTATATCATTTATGCTTATAGAGGAAATAATGCTTTATTCTTGAGAGAAATTAATGGTACAGATGCATAAGGTGGGCCAGTGAATGGTCGAATGCTAAAACATTACTTTGAACCAAGTTACTAATTTTTATTTCCCATTTGTACATACCTTATTTACAAAGTCTAGTTTGGATTGGATGGTGATCTTTGAATTTGAAGCCCGAAGGGAAGACCCTAAGCTTTAAAAGATTTACTATCATAAGTATCAATAATGCAGATTCACAGAAGGACACTTTGTAAGGTAACATCATAAACAATTCAAAGGCTACAGACGTTTAGAGTTCTTGACATTTCACTAAAAAATTCCATCCCCAAGTGGAGCCACTGTTAGATTCCTATACCAATAGGAGTTATAATTTTGAATGACCAAGGTTAAGCCTTGTAATATTGTACATACCTTTGCTTTCTGCAAATGTTTTCCATATTAAAAATAAAAAAATATAAAGAGAGTATGTCCTAAAAGAAAAATCGAAGGACAAAAAGAATAAGAGAAGGTCAAAAAATGAAAATATATGAACCCCAAAAACAAAAAGAGACCATGAAAGTGTGCAAGTATAAATGCCACTACTATTTACTTTTATGCATAATAATTATTATGTGTAGCTTGTCATACATGCCACAACCCATGGTAGTCAAACTGCTTAATCTTGAATATTTCATGCTTTGAATGCTATGTTTATAGTTAGAGAATAAATTTGACCAAACAGTTCAATCTTGGCAGATTATTAATTAGGTAGGGAAGTAAAAGGAGCTCATCAGTTTAATTTGAGCCCTTAGATGATATAGGGTTAGAATTAGATAGTTTATTTTTTAAAAGAAAAGGATTGATAAGGGTTTGCTAACCTAAATGCACCCAAATAAAATGAAGGAAAAATGTTAGGGTAATTAAATGGGTAAGTAGAAGAAAGGTTGCTGAAGTACAAAGTTGATTGGATCAAAACACATGCATCAGGCTTAGACACATATTTCAATATGTATGATCGATTATGGAAGCAAAAATAAAGGTTTGCAATTTAATGTGATTAACTCCCCCTCATTCATTTTCCGCTTAATTACTAATTTCCTATCTACAAGTATGTTCTAAGTACTTTAAATCCTCTAAGTCAAAGAGGCTCAAAGAATTTCTATGACTTTTGGTGGGCCCAAACCCTCGACTTAATGACTTATGGACCTCAAGTGCTATAATCCCCTTCATAAAAGTCATCCCCCTTCATTTCCCTAATAAAACCTGTTTTCCTAAGGTTAAACTTCATTTTCCTAGGGAAGTAAAGCAAATCCATGATTAAATCCCTTTTCATTCAAAAAACCCAGAAAAAACATTTTATCTTAAGTATAAAGTGTATGCACAAATATTACCTTTTTACTTAGAGGTATATCCACTTCTTCCATCACATTTCATATTAATTTTTGATGTAATTATATAAACCCCCATATACCTTTTCCTGTATATCAATTAAATCCCATAAATAAATACCCCCAACCCTTAGTTTTAATATAAATTATACTATTTACCCCTTATCTCGACAAAACAGATAAACCCTGTTATTAAACCCCACCCGATCAATTAAACCCGTGATTAAATCTTAATTAATCACAAACCGCCAATGATTAAAGTCCTGGGCCCCCACGAAGCCCATGCTCTTATCACTGGCACACCTCCCTTGCCCGACTGTCATTCGATCACCATCCCCCTCATCCGACGGTCCACAACCATATCAGCCGTGCTCTATGGTCGATCGTTACCCACCCGATAAAGCGGTTTTCCCCCGAACCCCAAATGCTATGTGTCAGGCGTGGAGGTAGATCGGGTGACCCCTCCTCAATACCGCCTTTACCACAAAAGAGGTGTGGTGGCCTAGGAAACCACATCCCCGCTCAACTCGATAAACCATCACTGTTCACTTAACTAATCCCGCGCTAAATTTAAAAAGCTACTCATTAAAAACCTTGAAAACCCTCGTTTTCATTCCTTTTTCCCCGTTTCATAGTAAAACCTATGAAACCCTTCCAGTGCCACCCTGAACCTCTGTAACACAATTCGACCTTTGATTACTTTCAAAACATTGCCATGACTCCTTCCCCAAACATCCTTGTGCAATAAAGCCATCAATTTCCTTTCCTGTCAACCTATGTTTTCTTAATGATTGTTGTATTATGTAGGTAATTCGTAGAAGACCAGAGCTTGGATAAAAAGTTTTGATACTAGTCACAAAACTTGTTTACTCCAAGGCTCAAAAAGAAATTTATTTAAAAACCTTCATTCAGAAGAAGAAAATAGTTAGACACAGAACAGAGAAAGAAATCATTCACAAAGAGACATTGACTGTCAAAACAGAGGAACCAGACAGAGTATATAGTTAGGAGACAAACAAATAAAACATATAGAAAGTTGACCAATATCCAACTAACAGATGTTGATACATGGAAAAAACAAAATAAATTACTGTTGAAATACACAATAAAAAATTAAAATGTACAGTAAAAGTAAAAACAAAGTAAAAGGAAAAAGATAAATAAGCCAGATGAAAGTATATCAGTGTCAAAGTGTATGAGATCAAAGCCTAAGGTTAAATGAAGCTTCCAACGTGAGAGATCAAACAGTAAGGCAACATAAAGGGCTAAAGATCAAACCATAAAGGCCAGTAGGACCAAAATAAAGGGACAACATAAAGCAGTTCAATAGCTATCTATATCTTCTTGCAAGAAGATATTTTTATTTCCTAGATTAAATCTCAAGTTAGTTTGAGATATTTCGTAATAATTTTTGTTTAAATACTTCGCAGTTTGAAGTATGTGGAGGGATTGTTAGACATTTCTATAGAACTTTGAATAAAAAGAGTGTAAAGCTATTATATCATTGATTAAGCCAACAAGCTGGATTCATGAATAAAGACAAGATATTTCATAGGATTCATGTGTTGAGCGAAGTGCAGACAAGTATTCTCTTATGTTATTGTTATCTTTCTTAAAGTTTTTTCCACAATCTTTAATTTATTTCTGAATCTGAATGCTATAGCTGAAATAATATCTCAGAATTTGTTTAATTACACTCTGTTTTAAGATTTATGCATACAAATGTTTTCAACTGATAATCTAAGTTAAGGAATTCTTAATTTCTCCTTAGATTAGGTTGTTTCTTGCTAATCCAGATCAAAGAATTCTTAATTTCCCTTTGCTTTCGATTACCCTCTATTCCTCTTTTATATCTCGGTCTTAGAAACCTTAATTGATCTCTCACCCTGAATGAAGCCATTCCACCTCTCTGTTCCAAAGACCTAAACTTTATTTTGCTAGCTTGCCCTTTGAACATTCCCTTTAGTGAGTTGATCCAGTGTTGCTGCCCTTCTGTTGACTCCATAGCCCAATGGTCTAAAGACATCATTCTACCCGTATGTTTTAAGGATTCCACAATCCAATCTTGAATACAAATAAAAAACCCCTAGAACATTCATAACTAGCTTGAAATCCAAGCAAACAAAGCTAAATCATATAGAGAGAGCTCTCCCTGAGCCTAGGTTGGCTAGATCCTATTCTCCAAAGTTGGTTTTTGGTTACCTCGGTCCTTTCCTTCTTCTGATAACTTCTAGGGAAAAGTTCTGAGTGATAACAGGAGATATGCCGCATCCATGTAGGGCCTATGGTAATACTCAAAATGGTCCAAACCATGATACGCGTTCACTTGCCAGAGCCCCCTGTCCAAAATAATTCCTTCCTTAGAAATATTATCTTCTTCCTTGTTTCTTTCCTTGTATATGTGCCTCGAAGAAAAATATGAAAAATCAAGACATAATCCTCTAGCATCCTCCACAATGTTGGCCAAGAAGATGTCTTTTCATTGTTGAACCCCATAGATCAAATTTAAAATGAGAATTGAGTCACAAAATGACTGAAGCCATTCACATCCCTTCTCAACAACAAATGCAAATAGGGATCTAGAAGCCATTGCCCCTACCTAATTTTTTGTTCCACTACCCAACCCCATTTTTATCCTGAAAAAATGTTGATAAGATAGATGAAGAGTAAAACCCCCTCCTACTTGAGTCTCGTCATCCTAGGAAGCTCCATCAAAGAAACCATTAGGAATTGATCTGTTTATTTCCTCCTCTCTTACAATTATGATTTGATTAGACTATTATGACTGTGGATAATGAATGAGAATGGCTAGGATTTCAATAGAACTCCTTCCTAGGCTAGAAGGAAGAACCTTGAAGATCTCCTTGTTCCTTGATAGACATACCCCCCAATTAATAATTAGTGGCAAAGAACTGATGGATTTATTGGCCTCATCATGCTCTCATGAGTGCCACACAACTTCAAGAATAGGTTAAGATCACCTTCATTGCATACTCATAAATTATTGGCACTGTTTCGAAACCTATTGTGTGAAAGGAAATGAAACAAAAAGATGATCTATGGATTCATTGGAAACCTTGCAGAAGGCATACTAGCTTGGCTCAGTCGTGTATCTACGCTACACAACATCTTAAGTAGGAACTTTATTTTCCATTAGGAACCAAGTCAATAACTTAGATTTTGGTGGACATTTAGCTTTCCAAAAAATTGACCACTACCATTGAGCCTCTAACAATTGAGCTTGATTTGATAGATCAATGTACCCCATTTTTGGCATATATAACCTTGTCAGGGTTAAGGCCCTATTGTAGCAACTACAACCACCCTCCAAAAATTTGCCTATGCTTCGTTTTGTAGCCTCCCTTCTAAACCACAACAACTCATCTTACACCGATATAGGTACTTGTGCTTTGATTCAGCCTCATCCTTTTCATATTGGCTTGTCTTTTCTTACTTGGCTTATTTTCCAACCCACAAGTCGATCTCTTGACTTAGTCTTTTCATAGTTTCGGGCTTGCTTTAGATAACTATGCAATTCTTAAGGGAAACTAGCCTTGCTCTTGGGAATTGCGCAATCACGAGTACCAGTCAGCCATGACCTCTAGAATTTCATAACACTAGATGCAAGCCAATCTTGAGATGGAAAATTGCAGAGAACATGAGGGGCATCCCAAAGCCACTCAGCCTAGAAATTGCACAAAACCAATTGTGCTCATAAATTGTGCAATGCATGAGTTAAAGAGTTCCCAATCCTCCTCAGAACTACACAATCTCTCTGTGCAATGCATGGAAGTTTTTTTCCAAAAAAGAAAAACGCTTAAAAAATAGGGATCTCTTTTTTGGAACTCGAAGGAGGCACTTGAGTTATTCTAGAAACTACCACCAAGTGTTTCATTTTCCTTGATTTTTGGCATTCATGTTATAAACCCTAACTTGACCAAATCTATTTAATCGACATTGCTATATCTCATTTCCACATTTGATCTTGGAGCTCTAGCATTCCCGAGGAGATCAAAGAACCTTTGGTGTGATCTTCATCGCTTTTCCGGGTGGGTTTTGATTTTCTAGTCCTTTGTTGTTTTTTCTGTCAATTTTTGTTGTTTAGCTCATGAGAGTGTTCTTTCACTCGTATCTATGAATGAATGTTGGATTTTTATTTATTTTTATCCCATAGAAGTGTTGTTTCAAGTTTTAGACTGCCTTTCCCAAGAGTCGCTTGTGTTTTCCCTTCTTTTCACTAATGGTCATTGTTGCAACAACTCTCTTCACATGCATTATTTTCCTTCAATTTGACTGATTCCTGAAGTTGTTTCATTTCTATGCATCATCACTTAGTTAGATTTGCAATCAACATCACACCATCCTTCAAATCTGCTTGATTCCACACTCCCCATGTGCATATCTGTGCTCCCCTTGCCTGGATTTCACATTTCACTACATGCATTGTGTAATCTGGGAGCTCAAGGCCTCTACTATGGCTTCTAGAATTGTACATAATTTTTCTTGGCCTAGATCCAATTACGCACTATGCAGTTGTAGGAGCCAACATCCCAGTTTAGCCACTGAGACTATGCAGTGCGTTGTATCTCTTGGAATTTGCCCATATTGAACTATGCATTGCACAGTTCAAGTCAGCAAGCTTCCCAACTAACTATTAGGACTGCACAATGCCCAGTCCCCACAGTCAGCCAGTGACCCCTGCCAACCAAAATTGAACAATCCTTCCGTTCATGAGCCTGGTTTGTTGCTTGATCTTGTCTTGAATTTTCATTGGTTTTTAAGATGACATTTGCTTTCCATGAGTGTACTCTTTCTCCCATAGGTACAAAAGTTGTGGAACAAATCTCTAGCAGTTACAATTAACATGGAATTTAAGAGAGTTGCATCAAAAGAAACTGTTGAGAGCAGTACTGGTGAAGCAGTTTAGCAGATATCAGTTGATCTATCAATTCATGGAGATACACAATTGTTCATTGAAAAGGGTATAAAGTTAACATCGCAACATATCAAAGATACTTTTGCAAAGGAATTCAAGGGAGACTTAGAGGACTAGCATGTTTACCTTAGTACATGATGATCAGGCTTATACAAGGTTACATGAAGGCACCCTGCCTTCCCATGTGTGGACATTATCAACTAGATTGTCTCACACACAGATTAAAAAACCATGACATTGACCAGGTCCAGTGAGATAGAGCTTTCCACCTTCAGGGAAGAGAACTTTTAGTATATGTATCATTTTCCCCATCTGGTGAAGCGCATGGACTCATTTTTCTATGCCACCCATAGCTTTGTGAACACTAGAGATATCGTCAAGCGTTGGGTGAAAGAGTCGTCAAAGTTTAGATGAACATGTCTAAACCCAATCATGTGTATAAGACAAAGTCTCTCAATAAGGCTTATCAATTCTTGATCATCTTTTCCTATAGAATATATGATCAAGAAAACACATAAACTTGTCGTAAAGGTTGGGTAGTTGTGTTGGACTAGTTGGTGAATGATGGGAAGCCATTCAACTAGTCAGATTTGTTGTCTCATTAGTTGAAGATCCATGTGACTAACACTTAGAATCAGCCCAAGAATGAGCAAGAAAGATTTTACATGTCTGCATAGTACCATGGAAAATTTTAGAGGTTAATATTCGCAAGGTGGCTAATTTCCATGGTTTTTCCAAAAGAAAGATTTGCCAATTTCCATTTTTTTATAAAAATGATTCACCCAAATTTTATAGTATAAAATTATTTTACCTTAGAAATTGCCAAAGTTGTATAAAGATTATATATAAACTATTAGAAATTAGAAATTTTTATAAATATATTAACAAAAATTTTATAATTTGCAATTTGGGGACTAGTAAGATTCGCCAAGGTTTCTAAAATTTAAGATAAATTTTCATTCTTAAAATTTTCCCTATACTTGATGCAATTTGTGCCCAACAACAGTTCCCTTGCATGAGATGGACATGAACAACAAAGGAGATTGTCATTAATGTTTATTGAAAGTTTCTTTCCGACTATAGCTATCGGTGAGTGATGGAAAAGGTAATTGACCATTTTATCATCCCATTGTACAAGCTTATCTTTGAGGAGGATCCACCTTGTATGTCATGAGAAGCAATTGAGGTGATAGTAAGCATTGCAGATTGGTATGCCTCACTAGGTGGCACCTTCATCACAGTGTTTGGTAGAGAGAAGCCTCTGCATGTTCTACCAAGGTGTTCTACTGACAAGCTAAATGCAAGAGGTCTCATATCACCTCTCCATAGGGTTGTCAGTGGGAATGCAAGAGGTCTCATATCACCTCTCCATAGAGTACCAGTCAGCCTTGACCTCGATAATTTCATAACACTAGATGCAAGCCAATCTTGAGATGGAAAATTGCAAAGAACATGAGGGGCATCCCAAAGCCACTCAGCCTAGAAATTGCACAAAACCAATTGTGCTCATAAATTGTGCAATGCATGAGTTAAAGAGTTCCCAATCCTCCTCAGAACTACACAATCTCTCTGTGCAATGCATGGAAGTTTTTTCCAAAAAAGAAAAAACGCTTAAAAAATAGGGATCTATTTTTAGCAACTCGAAGGAGGCACTTGAGTTATTCTGGAAACTACCACCAAGTGTTTCATTTTCCTTGATTTTTGGCATTCATGGTATAAACCCTAACTTGACCAAATCTATTTAATCGACATTGCTATATCTCATTTCCACATTCGATCTTGGAGCTCTAGCATTCCCGAGGAGATCAAAGAACCTTTGGTGTGATCTTCATCGCTTTTTTGGGTGAGTTTTGCTTTTCTAGTCCTTTGTTGTTTTTTCTGTCACTTTTTGTTGTTTAGCTCATGAGAGTGTTCTTTCACTCGCATCTATGAATGAATGTTGGATTTTTATTTATTTTTATCCTGTAGAAGTGTTGTTTCAAGTTTTAGACTGCCTTTCCCAAGTGTCGCTTTTGTTTTCCCTTCTTTTCACTAATGGTCATTGTTGCAACAACTCTCTTCACATGCACTATTTTCCTTCAATTTGACTGATTCCTGAAGTTGTTTCATTTGTATGCATCATCACTTAGTTAGATTTGTAGTCAACATCACACCATCCTTCAAATCTGCTTGATTCCACACTCCCCATGTGCATATCTGAGCTCCCCTTGCCTGGATCTCACATTTCACTACATGCATTGTGTAATCTGGGAGCTCAAGGCCTCTACTATGGCTTCTAGAATTGTACATAATTTTTCTTGGCCTAGATCCAATTATGCACTATGCAGTTGTAGGAGCCAAAATCCCAGTTTAGCCACTGAGACTATGCAGTGCATTGTCTCTCTTGGACTTTGCCCATATTGAACTATGCATTGCACAGTTCAAGTCAGCAAGCTTCCCAACTAACTATTAGGACTGCGCAATGCCTAGTCCCCACAGTCAGCCAGTGACCCCTGCCAACCAAAATTGCACAATCCTTCCGTTCATGAGCCTGGTTTGTTGCTTGATCTTGTCTTGAAGTTGCATTGGTTTTTAAGATGACATTTGCTTTCCATGAGTGTACTCTTTCTCCCACAGGTACAAAAGGTGTTGAATAAATCTCTAGCAGTTACAATTAACATGGAATCTAAGAGAGTTGTATCAAAATAAATTGCTGAGAGCAGTACTGGTGAAGCAGTTTAGCAGATATTAGTTGATCTATCAATTCATGGAGATACACAATTGTTCATTGAAAAGGGTATAAAGTTAACATCGCAGCATATCAAAGATACTTTTGCAAAGGAATTCAAGGAAGACTTAGAGGACTAGCATGTTTACCTTAGTACATGATGATCAGGCTTATACAAGGTTACATGAAGGCACCTTGCCTTCCCATGTGTGGACATTATCAACTAGATTGTCTCACACACAGATGAACAAACCATGACATTGACCAGTTCCAGTGAGATAGAGCCTTCCACCTTCAGGGAAGAGAACTTTTAGTATATGTATCATTTTCCCCATCTGGTGAAGCGCATGGACTCATTTTTCTATGCCACCCATAGCTTTGTGAACACTAGATATATCGTCAAGCGTTGGGTGAAAGAGTCGTCAAAGTTTAGATGAACATGTCTAAACCCAATCATGTGTATAAGACAAAGTCTCTCAATAAGGCTTATCAATTCTTGATCATCTTTTCCTACAGAATATATGGTCAAGAAAACACATAAACCTGTCGTAAAGGTTGGGTAGTCGTGTTGGACTAGTTGGTGAATGATGGGAAGCCATTCAACTAGTCAGATTTGTTGTCTCATTAGTTGAAGATCCATGTGACTAACACTTAGAATCAGCCCAAGAATGAGCAAGCAAGATTTTACATGTCTGCATAGTACCATGGAAAATTTTAGAGGTTAATATTCACAAGGGGGCTAATTTCCATGGTTTTTCCAAAAGAAAGATTTGCCAATTTCCATTTTTTTATAAAAATGATTCACCCAAATTTTATAGTATAAAATTATTTTACCTTAGAAATTGCCAAAGTTGTATAAAGATTATATATAAACTATTAGAAATTAGAAATTTTTATAAATATATTAACAAAAATTTTATAATTTGCAATTTGGGGACTAGTAAGATTCGCCAAGGTTTCTAAAATTTAAGATAAATTTTCATTCTTAAAATTTTCCCTATACTTGATGCAATTTGTGCCCAACAACAGTTCCCTTGCATGAGATGGACATGAACAACAAAGGAGATTGTCATTAATGTTTATTGAAAGTTTCTTTCCGACTATAGCTATCGGTGAGTGATGGAAAAGGTAATTGACCATTTTATCATCCCATTGTACAAGCTTATCTTTGAGGAGGATCCACCTTGTATGTCATGAGAAGCAATTGAGGTGATAGTAAGCATTGCAGATTGGTATGCCTCACTAGGTGGCACCTTCATCACAGTGTTTGGTAGAGAGAAGCCTCTGCATGTTCTACCAAGGTGTTCTACTGACAAGCTAAATGCAAGAGGTCTCATATCACCTCTCCATAGGGTTGTCAGTGGGAATGCAAGAGGTCTCATATCACCTCTCCATAGAGTACCAGTCAGCCTTGACCTCGATAATTTCATAACACTAGATGCAAGCCAATCTTGAGATGGAAAATTGCAAAGAACATGAGGGGCATCCCAAAGCCACTCAGCCTAGAAATTGCACAAAACCAATTGTGCTCATAAATTGTGCAATGCATGAGTTAAAGAGTTCCCAATCCTCCTCAGAACTACACAATCTCTCTGTGCAATGCATGGAAGTTTTTTCCAAAAAAGAAAAAACGCTTAAAAAATAGGGATCTATTTTTAGCAACTCGAAGGA
>APFE031024070.1:0-12486 GCA_000404065.3 Pinus taeda | reverse complement strand
TGTTTTTTTTAATAAAAAATTTGACATAAAAAATTTAAAGTGTCATACATTAGAAAATTTAAAGTAAAAAAAAAGTTTTTTAAAAAAAAGGCGTGATGCAAAATCACCACTTTTACTAATTAGTATGCATATTATTAACATTCCAAAACGTAATGTACATAAAAAAAAAATTGAAGTGCCAAAAACTATGCTCTAAAAAAAATATGTGTGTTTTGCATCCCCCTTTCAAAATCGGGTCACTCTTTTGCTATCTCTACGAAATGGGTAACAATATCAGTTCCCATTTCAAAGTTTACATTGTTAACTCCTTCCTTAGACGAAACCTTAAATTTAAGGTGTCCTGATCTTATGAAACCGACAAAACAATTTGGTAAAGAAACCATCGCCATAGATGAGCATAATTCTAGAGATGTCTTCAACTCAGTTCCCCAGGCCTCAGCTAGAATTTCCCCCATAAAAACTACCTTCTCATGATTCTTCTGCCTGATAGCATTAATGGCCACCTTCGAATATTTTAGTGAAATACAAAGAAGAAGGCACACAAATTTGTGTACTGTAGTCTCTAGTACCCAAGCAAACTCTGTCGGTAACCATTTCCAAATTCATGAGAAACAACTAGGTGATGCATAATAGGATGGAACATGCATCAGCAATAATAAAGAAATTCCACAGAGGGAGGGCAGAAAAGCCAGTTGTAAAGGTTGCTAGTATAGAAATTAGCACCAATCTCTTGCATATCAATATCTACATTCACAATAGCATGTGCTCCATCTTCAAAAACTTGATCTACCCCTTATCTCTGCATACCCCAATCAACTCTTTTATCTTTCCCATCTTCTTGATGGGAAGTGACTTGTTTCCTATAATTGAGCATTCTAGGTTTAGTCCCTTTGAAAGAGTGAATGGCTTTTTGCAGATGGGTTTTTGAGTACATTCTTGTGATCAAGTTGACAAAGCCTCATTCAAAAAATATTTTATTTAAGCTTAAGACTTTGGGTTAACTAATATGTTTAAATGATGAATGTAGTAAGATTGTTATGTAGTCAAACTAGCAATGATCCTTCTCAACATTTGGATCATAAATTCTAGAAAGAGTTGTAGAATTATCGTTTAAAAGGTCAAATTCAAATAGTCATTTGAAGTAATGTAAATTTGATGAGAGATTCTTACATAAGATTTGAAACTTGGTCCTCTATTCGAATGCAAATATGTCTTTGGTGCCCTGTAATAAATTGGAACCTCTACAACAAACTCCTTCCTTAGACGAGACCGTAAATTCAAGGCGTCCTCATCTGATGAAACCTCCAAACAATTTGGTAAAGTAACCATCGCCATAGATGAGCATAATTCTGGAGATGTCCCCAACTCGGTTCCCCAAGCCTCAGCTAGCATTTCCCCCATAGAAACTACATTCTCATGATTCTTCGGCCTGATAACATTAATGCCACCCTCGAATTTTTTAGTGAATTCCAAAGCAAAAGGCACACAAAGCTGTGCACTGTAGTCTCTAGTACCAACTCAAGTAGATTCTGTCAGTAATCCATTTCCAAATTCATGAGAAACAACTAGGTGATTCATAATAGGATGGAACATGCGTCGACAATAAAGAAATGCCACAGAGGGAGGGTAGAAAAACCATTTGTAAAGGTTGCTGGTATAGAAATCAGCACCAATCTCTTGCATATCAATATCTACATTCCCAGTAGCATGGGTACCATCCACAAAAAATTGATCTACCCCTTCATTTGTGCATAACCCGACCAGCTCTTTTATCTTTCTCATCTTCCTGATGGGAAGTGACTTGTTGCCTATAATTGAGCATTATAGGTTTAGTCCCTTTGAAACAATCAATGGCTTTTTGCATATGGGTTTTTGAGTACATTCTTGTGATCAAGTTGGCAAATTCTCATTTAAAAAAGTTTTTATTTAATTTCAAGTCTTTGCATTAATGAATATGTTTAAATGATTAATGTAGTAATATTGTCACGTAGTCAAATTAGTAATGATCCTTCTCAACCTTGGGATCATAAATTTTAGAAACAATTGTAGACTTATTGTTTAAAAGCTCCACGGTTCAGAGATTAAGATAAAAAAATTTAACTTCTTGTTGCTTAAAAGCTATGGGGTTCAAATAGATTAGTATTGATTTTGGTGATTTTAATTAAGTTAATATCATGTGATGTTAATTAGCAAATCGTTATCTTTCTTTTACATTATACTTTAGATCTCAACTATTTTTTCAAAAACCAACACATTCTTTGTTGTGTGCCATCATAAATTTGAGTCCATAGTAAAATCCATTTCATTTCAGATGGGTTTGGAAATTTAATGCTCTATTAAATAATTGATTATTTTACCTTAATGAAATTATGGAGGCTGTTACCATTAAAGAGAATTAGTGCCCTATTTAGAAAGCGTATCTCTTGACAAAAGATGTAGAATTTAATTTTGATTATCACCCTAATCACATTAAGAAAACATGGTGTTTGCTATAAAAGCAACTCTTCAGGAAAAAGATGGAGAATTTTGATTTTGATTGTTACCCTTGATCACATTAGAGAATCTATACAATTCAAATAATTTCAGCATGTTCTGTACAAAGTCTTTGTTGATAAAAATAGAGAATTTGATTTCCAGATGATTTTGACTTTCTAGACAAAGTTGTCGAAATTTGGATTTTGAGACGATTTTGTCTTTCCACTGTAGAGGCAATAAACAGAGAGATTGATTTTGATATGCTCTGACTTTGATTTTAGCTAGTGACTGTGGGACAGGGGGCTTGGAGGAGCTTTGGAGTGGGACTTAAAAAGGCTTGGATATCTGTAGTGAGCCCTTTGCAAGTCAAAAACGAAGTTAAAAAATTAAAAAAAATTATTCTAACCTGGTTAAACTTCAACGCTATATGTAACTCATATCCCAGGAATACAAGTGATGTGGAATTAGAATGTAAAAATGGTGTAGATGTTGAGGTTTGACCCTCTCAAAGAAACTAGTGATAAAACAATATTGTTAGAAATAAACTTCAATATAAATGACCTTAATCATTATGTAATGTGGTTACTGTAAAATTCACTTCTTTTAATTCAAAGATATCAGAGTAAAACCTAACACCAAATTCCTTGTTAAATCTTCAATGTAAATGACCCTAATCATCATGTGATGTGGCTTCCCTCTCTCCAACACCCCTTCAAGGATTAGCAGAGCCCAAAGATGTGAACTTCAGCCTCCCTGGAAAATTTATCTTTTCATAACATCCCCTTTCACGGACTGTCAAATGCAAAAGAGGTGAGTTTATGTTTGCCTACCATCTCCTTGAGGGAGTGTCAGAAGAAAAAATATTTGGATGGTAGAAAAGAAACAAAAAATATTTTTGAATAATTAGCTTGGGGAATGACCGGACAATATTCCTTGGTGGAGATTTCGCCATATTTAAACAATATGTTACAAACCTTGACGATAAGTGTTTGGACATAAATTAGAGACGAAAAGGGAAGACACACACTAAGAACTGTGCAACACTATCATTTTTATTTGTCAAAAAAATAATCATTTGCATTTTGAAAAATTTACATAGCTTTCAGAGTTTGTAGTGCTTAATATAACACTAGCAAATTTGAGAATTGTGCAACACTATCATTTTTATTTGTCAAAAAAATAATCATTTGCATTTTGAAAAATTTACATAGCTTTCAGATTTTGTAGTGCTTAATACGCTAGCAAATTTAATGTAGATCGCGTGTTTTAGTAAAATATATATTTAGTTGTTTACATTGTACATTGTGGAAAGGAAAAAGAAATATAAATATAAATAATTGGATTCATAACTGATATTTTTTTAATCATTTTTAGTTATATAAATATGTACACTATTTTGACAAAATTTTCAATAACATATTATATGTTTTGGGCACTGTTTTTTTATATGTATTAGAGAAGTGTAGAATTTAAATTATATGGAGTAGAATAATTGAGTTATTTATTTAGGAATTTTTTTCCCTAAAAATATATATAATATCTAAAATAAATATTTATTTTTAGAAATTTGATATATATAAAATTGTAAGGTTTAAAATAATTTAAACGTTGTAAAATATTTCCAGACTGTTGTTGAATTGATTTATACAAAGTCACTTGATTTAAATAACTTTCAATGAACGACCTACCCCAAATCATTAATCCATGATCAAACTTAAGTCATAATTACTAGTGAAAAACACTTATTTTCATAATAGAGTAATTGGGTTAATTATATGGTTTTGTTTCCTTGGAATTAGTGTTAGTAGTGGTTTTTTAAATAAATATATATTAAAAAAATTGACATAATGTGAAAAACACTTATTTGCATAATAGAGTAATTGGGTTAATTATCTGGTTCTATTTCCCTGGAATTAGTGTTAATAGTGTTTTAAATCAAATATATATTATAAAAAATTTGACAGAGACAAATTTCTAAAATTGCAAATCTTAATTGATGAGTTTCATTTAAAAAGTTGGATGCTATCAATTTGAAAATAATTTTCAATGAACATAAGATTGCATCCTAATCATCAAACCATTACCTGAGTTCTAATTAAAATTATCAGTAAAAAACACTCTTATTATTCATCACCTACTATCGGTATTATTCATGGTTAACCATGGTCAACCATAGAATTTAAATTTTGTTACATCTCTGTATCTTATTTAGATTTGTCTATTCCTATGTCACCATTGTTCCCCAATTTATACCTTACGACATTTCTTTTGCAACGACTGGTGCAAATCCTAGTTTATAAGTTTGAATTGAAACTGATCCAAGGAATTTTTTGGGAAAATAGGGAAGTTTATTGAATTTTTATTTTAAATTCACTAATGTGTATTTGGTTTTTAGTTTTCAAGGAGGTTTGGAGTTGAGTTAAAGAAATTGTTTTATATTTTTGAACATAAGGAAATGATTCATAAATATATTAGGTAGATAAATAGAAGTTTTAAACTTGGATAGTGTTTTAATATTAGTTATAAGAATTACAAATCAAATAAATAAAAAAAAGGTATATACATGTTAAATGATTTTAGTAAAAAAAATGAAGAATAAGAAAAAATTCTGTATCTTATAAACAAATAAAAAAATCTTATATTATTAATAATTGATTCCCTAACCTTTAAATAATAAACCACTACCAATAATAATAATAATAATTGATTCGCTGACCTTTAAACATGGAATGGAATAGAACAATACGGAAGACAGTCGGAATTCATGAAACACATTATAACGTTGCTGCATTCGTCACTTGAGAAAAAGTATAAATTCCATTGGCAGCCTAGTTAAAAAATTGATTTGCAATAAATGATATCCATACAAAATAGAACATATATATTATGAATATATTATTTTTTAAATCATGCGATGCACAAACATATATATTCTAATGTTTTTATATTATTTTTAAATCATGTGCGAAAACGTGTCTAGTGTAAAAAAATGACGATGACTCAATGATATCCATACAAATGCAAAACCGAAAACCTGTCTAGTTTAAAAGTTGATGGATGAGGAAAACGTTTATAGACACAAAATAAAATAGGTTTTTTATTAAATAATATATTTTTATTTTTTTATATATTTATAATTTTAGTATATATTTTATGATGGTGAGCTAAAGGTTTCAAATCTGAATGCTGTTTGACCAATTAAAGATATAGAGTTATTAATTTATTGATTTAAAATATAATAATTAATAAAAAAAATAATTGAATGAAAATTGTTTATTAAGATATCAATTGTTCTGAGTTATTTGTCATTGCTTACACGAAAAGAAAAGAAACATATTATTTCCTGTAAAATGTAAATTTTAGAAATTCTATACAATTTTCAAAAAACAAATTATAATAATTATATATATAAAAGTGAAGAATTGTGTTTTCTAAATCTACATATTTATAATTGTATTAATTTATTATTAGTATGGATTATAATAAAATAATTAAGAAATAATAATAATGGTGGTGATTATAAAGAAGAGTTAGATAGTAATTAGTATTTGTTATTAGCTTAATATAGTTTAAATGACAAAAATAACTAAAATTCAAATATTTCATCATAACAATAAAACAACTAATAAAATATTATATTGTTGAATGTCATTTATTGAATTTAGGCCTATATCCATATCAAGTTGAGAGAAGATTCTTTGCCCAAAATCACATTAGGATTCTTTTGTCGACCGTTTTCAAACCAACAAGTGTGGTTCATTGTCAGTACAAGTTGAATGAACAAATCTAGCTTTTCATATTAAATAGATAGAGCAGAAAGTCCAACGGCTAAATCACTTGATCATGTAACGGCTAAATTGACAATGGGTAAATTTGACTAGGAAATGGTAGGTTTGGACCAAGATTAGGGGTAAAACCTATATTTAATTTAAAAAGTTACTACAGTTAGTTATATTTTTATTAAAATAAAAACAAATGGACCGTTTATGAATTTATTAATTATAAATGGTATAGAATAAATAAATAGAAGAAAATGAAATAATAATGATAATAGATAAAAAATATTATCTATAAAGATATCAAATAATTAATAGTTAATATAAAGTTTATTATACATATAGAGTTCAATAATAGATAATAGTTATATTTTTTATTAAATATATGTTTATGAGGGAATATTTCATATATTTTATAGATATAAAAAGTAAATAAAAATTAATTCTAAATTAAAAGTGTATTTATAAAATATTAAATATTAATAATTATATAATTAAGGTTAGAGAGAAAATTTTAAAATAAATTAATAGTAATAAGGGTTAAAATTAATATATTATCATAGATTATTTTCTTCTATTATTACCAAAAAAAAGCATAAATTAAGTGCACTACAATACCTCCAACTATATCAACCACACCTCAAATAAACAAGGTCACCAGAAACGGGAAACAAGAGGAAAAATACTAAAAAGACAACAAGATCAAGCTATACAAAGGGAGGGAAAGAATGGAAAGAAATGACTAGGAGGACAAGGCTGGGACCCAGCAACTACTGATCTTCCAACCATCCTTTCTACTGGGATTGTTCAGCCTTTTTCGGCCTTTTTTCAGTTTTGAAGGTGAATTCTTTTAGCAAACATGTGGAGTTGCCATGGGCTCACCCCTATCCCTTGTTGTTGCAAATCTTTTTATGTAGGATTTTGAATCCAAGGCTCTAAACTCAACTCGCCTCTCGCCCAGGCTTTGGAAAAGATATGTAGATGACACTAATGTCATCTGGTCTCACGGCCAAGAGGAGTTGGATCTCTTCTTCGATCACCTCAATAGTCAATCATCGGCCATTAAGTTCACCAAGGAGCAAGAAGTCGATGGTTGCCTCCCTTTCCTTGATATTCTTATCTCTAAGAATAGTAATGGTTCCCTCTCTTACTGAGTGTTCCGTAAGAAAACTCACATGGAGCAGTATCTTCATGCTAGTTCCCATCATTTCCCAGCCCAGAAGTTGGGGGTTCTCAACACCCTTGCTACTCGTGCCTTACAAATCTCTCATGAAAAGAGCTTTGAGGAAGAGAAATGCCATCTACTTAATGTCTTTGTTGAGAGCGGTTATAGTAGACACATGGGATAGAATGCTTTCCTACATCTGATGACTGAAGGGACGATGAGATCAATCACATGCTTAGTAGATGAGCCATCACACCAGGAGAACACATAGCACTACAAGCACACCCCACCCAATGCAGATTTGGATGCCACCTACTCCTTTACTCCATGCACACATGAATTTATGTATAATATTGGTTAGGTTTTTATTATAGTTCACATCTCGCAAAAGGAAACCATGAACTTGCACTAATTGTATTACTGTACTAATTTCTCATAATTCTAAAAATTATTAGAAGTAATAATAATGATAATTCATAACAATTAGAATAATGATAAAAAAATAATAATTAAAAATAACGAAAATAATTATAATAATTAATTTGATTGGTATTTTTTAAGAATTTAATATTTTAGATTTTAGACTTTTGTGATTTATATCTTAGAATTTAATATTTTAAATTTTAGATTGTCTTTCGCATTAGTCATATTTTTCGACCAAATTACATTAGTTGGTTGAAAACATTGACCAAATCTCAAGAATGTGATTAATTTGAAATACAATCTCATTATCAATTTAATATTCATACATATATAATTTATGCAAATATTCATTAAAAAGCATGTAATTTACTGGTAAAATTGGTATTTGTTTTTGGTGAAAATCATCCATTTAATCTTATATATGTAAAAGCTAGGTGAATTTTTAACCAAATTAACGAATAATTTTTTTCAAGAAATGTCCAAAAAATAGCCCATTTACGAAATTCCGCCCCTAAAATTTTCCCTAAATTTGATACAACATTCACATAGATTTCACACAAACTAGCTCAAATCTTTCACATATCAAGACTAAAATATCAGTATGATACATTATACACTACTATGATGTAAATAAGATGCTCATATAGAAATGTGTAACTTAAGATTTAAACCCCCACATCGAGTGATTGAAGGGTTGATGAGATTAGTTGCATGCTTAGGATATGAGCCATTGCAACAAGAGAATACATTTTGCCACAAGCACATCCCATCTCATATGGATCCATAGGCCACTTCGAGTCATTTACTCCATGCACAGGTCAACTTTCTATATATTATTTTCTAAATTTCCATTACAATTTACATGTGAAAACTTTAACTTACTAACTATATTACTATTATTGGTAATACATCATAATTATAAAAATAATAAGAATTCATAATAGCAATAAATTTGATAATAATTATAACAAGGATAAGATAAATAAGGTTGCAATATAGACTCATCAATGATGAATATAAGACATGTAGAATATATAGAAAATGCCAAAAAAATAATAATAAGCGAACTGTGAAGCCAACATGTTATAGTATTAAAAATCCATATTTTCATGATATTAATGATAATTCCCATAACACAACTCTATCGACTTCACACAACATTCACATTGATTTTAGGAAAATTAGCTCAAATAATTCAAATTTCAACATTAGTAAAATTTTGTACCACACAGCATACACTATTGTAATGCAAATATGATGCCCACACCCATAAGAAAATAAATAACACAATATTCCCCCCCACATCTAGTGATTGAAGGGTTGATGATATTAATTACATTCTTATCAAATGATCCATGGTAGTAGGAGAACATGTGCCACCACAAGCACACCCCATCTCATGTGGATCCAAATGCCACCTCCACTGAATTACATCATGCATAGGATGAATTTTCGTATAGTACAGGGTCAAGCTTTCAACATGATGGATTGAGAAGTAGCAATAATGATAATGAAAGGTACAATAATCAATTCATTACATATGGGGAATGGATGGTTTCATGTCCATTGTTGTTGAATGGCTTCTTTTAAAAAACCCACTGTCATGTCCTTATGCTTGATGCTTCCAATTATGTTATTTGTATCCCTTCTATTGTCTATCTCTTATTCTCTTTCATTTCCATGGCCCCTTATTTAACCTATCATGGGAAAGCTTTGGCTCAACAAACCAAACCATAGTTGGGAGCACACATTTCAGCCATGACCTTCCACTTCTCCTTATTCTCAACTATGAAACAAAGGCTTAAGATTTGAAATGGTAATGTTAAAGTAGAAATGACTTATCAAATAAATTTTGAGATTGATCTCACGATAAAAGACTGTGTATTGGACTTTAAAAGCAACATAACTTCAGACACTAAATTATTTAGTACTAGTGACACACATAATTTTGTGGCCCAATTCTTCTCCTCCAAGAAGTGAACAAACTTGAGCTTAGGGACTGCTTTGCTAAATTGCATAAGCAAAGATGTTTTCTTATCACTCTCTATATTTCATTTGAAAAATATCATGAAAACATTACTTTTTTGAATATGTTGGATGCGCAAAGGAAAATAAATTGGGATCTCAACATATCCATCAACTTAGGAGCGTCACTTATGTCTCCCCTCCAAGTCATATGAGTTTTTTATTTGTAATGAACAAATGTAGTGTGATTTTTTGTTTAGTTTTTAAGTGGAATAAGTACAACAAGGGCCAATTTTTTATCCATATTTATGCAGGAAAGAAATGAAATACAAATTTAAACATAAATAAAAGTCTATGTCAAAAACTGAACTTCAATTCATTAATAACAAAACACTGAAAATTGTTTAGATGTAGAGTTTAACTAAGCTAGGTCAGGCGATGGTATCTTATCTTAGAGAAGAGATGTGGTAGCTACATGCCTTTTGAAATATGTTACAATGAGGCTGAAATGCCTATTTATTATTGAGAAAAAATGGAAAATCCTAAACATCCAAAAACCTAACTGTAGGATATGAGGTGCCAAAATTTTGTGAGCTCCATTGGGGTAAATTGTTACATCAACTTCCTGAGGTCGTAACTTTGTCATATGATCTTTGTTTGACATGTATGATACCTTGTTAGAAATATATATATGAGGAAAACAAATTACAACTATAAATCTTATCCTTAAGCTATCCGTGTGCTTGTTTCTCAAAAAAATATCGTTTAAGGCCTCAAAATGACTCTAAAAGTTTAGGGCCATAAAAATTTCCAAAATTGGTATATTGTGCTACAATTAAGGAAACTGAAAAAATAATAGTGGGGGTCCAAGAGGAATAGGTGGGTGGCCACAAATATCCACTTGGATTATTCGTACCTTCTTAAGAAGCAATGATCCCCATTGCGTTGAGTGCCTCCATGAGATGGGGAAACTTGTGTTGAACTTGGTCCCTGGTGAGCCACTTAGCATGGTGTAGGAGTTGACCAGCTTTGATTACCTGATATAGTTGGATATTCTACTAGAGAGTGTTCTTGATATTCATGTCCATGATTCGATTATTTGTGGCCTATTAGATGCATCTAGGTTTAGCTATGTTAGTGTGAGTTGTTTTGCAATGTTTGATGTTTCCAACAACAGTGGAAAGTATGGCTAAAGGTGGTCCAAATAAAACACTGGGTGCAAGCAAAGTAATGGGGAATACTAAGCTCAAAATAATTGTCTCTCACAGTTGTGTTGATGGTGTAAGGCCCATATCGGAGTGGTCTAATCTTTTGATGGGCTCTGATAAGGAATTCTTTCTGCAAATGCAACCAAACTTTGTTGCTCACTATATATGTGTGTGGAACTCGATGTTGATAATGTCACTGCTTGTACTTGGCATTGGAATTATTGAAGATGCCATGAACTTGCTGGAGGATGTGTTAGATGTGTTCAATAAATCTAGTAGTTTTATCAGCCTCAAATTGTACATGTGTGGATTATGTCTATGTAGTCACATGAGGCATGGCAACATCGATCGAACAAAATGGTTGAAATCCCATACCCACTTGAAAGGGACCTCGATCAATTAATCTATGGAAAGATTTGTTATATTTTTGTTGCATATAGGGAAGGTTGTCATCCTATGTTCATCTATTCTTTGAGTTTTACATGTGTTGTATGTGTACTATCATCTTGTTGGTGTCCTTTGTCTGACCATAAGTGTGGGGATGGAATGCAGTCACCTTGGTGAGCTTGGTGTCTAATAGTGTCCATCGGCTCGACCAAAATGTGCTCAAGAACCTTTTATCTCGATCTGATATGATGGTTTGTGGGATCCCAAAATGTATGCACACTCATTCAAAGAAGAGTTTGGCAGTGTCCTTTGTTGTGATACTCCTCTTGCAAGATGCCAATATAGACATCTTAGAAAATATGTTCATGACCATAAATACATACTCATTACCATGCTTGGTATAATGGAGGCCAAACATATAGTCCATGGAGAAGGACTCCCAGGGCTAGTTAGGAGTAGGTAGAGGAGTGTACATACCTTTCTTCTTTATGGTTGGCTTGGTGATTGCCCAAGATGTGCAAGACCTTATATATTTTCCAACATCCTATCGGAGTTTTGGCTAATAAAATTACTTTTGGAGTATGACCACATTTTCTTTCACAAGAAAGTGTCATGCGACCCAACTGTAGTGCATCTCCCAAATCACCTTGGTGCACTCGCTTGAAGGAATACAAAGATGGCCTAGGTAGCAAAATAATGCATCCTATAGGTGGAAATCATGAAATTTATTTCCATCCACAAGCATCTCAGATGTGGTGAAGAACTATGGATCATGTTTTTTTATAGTTGTGACCATCCATAGGTATTGTGGCCACAAGAGTTGAGAACACTAGTCAGTGTTACAACTAGGAGCCGACTGAGGCAATCTGCAACATGATTAGTGCCCCCTTTTTTTAATTTAATGTTCAAGTGGAATTGTTGTAGATATGTAGGCCACTTCTAAATGTGATCATTCTGCAACTTCCCTTGTGTCTGTATAAACTGAATATGTTGGTGATCAATGTGGATGAATGTCTCCTTCCCTAGAATGTAATGTTTCCATTGTTCTCAAGCCTGCATTATAGAATACATCTCTTTATCATAGGAG
>APFE031024065.1:0-26104 GCA_000404065.3 Pinus taeda | reverse complement strand
GCTTTTCCATCAACCCGTCAATACTAATCTGCATGTTATGGCATTTTTTCTCTAGATTGAGCATAAGGTTCCTTTTAGTCAGAACCTTTTTTACTTGGAGGATGGTTTCAGTTTTGTCCTCCACACCAAGCTCACTTAGTTCCTCCCTATTCTTTTTGTTCAAGAATTTGATGAGTTGATTAGCCTCTTCAGGCTAGTCTCCCAGTTCTTCCTTGATATTTTGTATTACTTCAGTGGCCTCTTTCACTAGTTCTGTTTGCTCAAATATTGCTTGAATTAATGGCCAAACATCATTGTCAGAGTCAATGATGTTGGCCTAGAGCATTCCCTTAGTTTCTCCTAGTGGCTTTTGCAATGTTAAATCTTTTTCAAAGAACTTTATCCTCTCACCCATCCTTAAAGCTATCTGTGCTTCTTCTTTCTGTTGTAATTAAGCAAGCTTATAGTTAGTTTCTAGACTTTCTATTTTATCTCTAGGCTATTTTAGCTCTGTAGCCTGGATGGACGTTTCCTCCATTGCTTTTACTAAACCTACTATCTTTTTTGTTGATGTACCTGTTGCTGTAGACTCAGTTGTGATTGGAAGTGATGTATCAAGTGGAGTTGTTGGTGCTAATGAGGTTGCCAATGTTGAGGGAACTGTAGTAGAGACTATAAGAATAACAGTCTATGGAGTGGTAGCCAACTCACTTTGTTTAGACTAAATCAATATGTCCAACTCTTTTTTAGTTTGCTTCAACTGATTATTTAGCTTAAGGACCAAGTCCATAAGCTCTTCTTGTTCCTTCTGAGTCTCTAAGACTTCTGCTATTTATGGATGGTGGAGATGTGGAATTTTGACCAGCTTTTTCAATGCATCTATATCGTCATTCTTCTTTTTAATTAACCTTTATGCATCTTTCATATCTTTGGGATCATGTCCCAACTCTATGATTAAGTCCTCTAAGGACTTGATCCTGGTATCCTTGGCCTGTGAGGAGGCATTTTCTAGTTGAAACTATGTTGATAAATTATTTAGCAAATTCTATAACTGATGGGCTGCAATGGCTTTGCTTGTTAGAGTGGAATATACCATCTCTCCTGTTTGTTTATGAAATTCAATCTGGTCAATAGGATGTATATCCTTTGCCAACACTTCAAAAGTTGTCTTTTGGTAGTTAGCTGCTAATCTGGGCTATTGGGTAGTGGGCTTCAGGAAAGTCATCTGCATTTTACCCTCTTTCATATTAAATGTTGACATAAGCCTTGTCTTGGTCAAATGGAATCCTTAATAAGGACTCTTCCACACTTGGTTGTTTTTCCAACATCTGAGCATGTGATGTGGAAGGTTCTTGTGTTGCTCCAGAAGGAGTAGCATGCCTGCTCCCTTCTCTTTCTATGCTTGTGACTCCAACTATTTCTTTTGTGAATTCCTGCTTAGAGAAAGGATTTAACCTCTACCTCTTGACATAAGTTTGTAAAATGGTTCTGCCTAAAGGAGTGGCCTCCTCGCCATATCTTTTATGGTTCTTTTCCTCATTTAGAGGAGTCTGCATAGTAGGGGGAGTACTCATGATACGCTCTGGAAGTCTTGTTTGAGTGAGTTCTTCTGATAAGTTTGGTTGTTCTGACTCTTCTTGAACCTAAGGTCCTTCTTCTACTTGTTGTTTACTGTGTGCATATGATTCCCTTTGGGCTTGGGATTCTCCTAGTACCTGTATGAAATAATATTCATCAAGTCTCCTCTCTATATCAATTAATGCATTTTCAACAGCAATGTCAGTGCTATCTCTGTCTACTAGAGTATTCTCCACCCATTCCAATTGATTTTCATATTGTTCTATCTCAGGTGTTCTATGGTGGGTATAGGGAGATAACTTGTTTTTCTATCTTCTATTGTAGATGAAATCAAAGGGGTCATATCTCCATATGAAGCTTTGTTTCAGTTTGAGCCTTTGAAGGATTTCTTTTGCTTCTCTTCCAGCTTCTCAATTGTTGCACACAAAGGGGCCTAGTTGATCTTTGATTCTGAGTTCAGCCTTCTTCTTGGCTTTCACAAAATGTACTTCATTTGAGTTGATTGTCTGTCTGTAGTACTCCAGAGCAAATAGCCTTATTGGGAGGTATCTAGGTAACTTGTATGGTGCTAACTCATAGCCATATATCCTAATTTCAGTGTGATTTTGGTACAAGTATCAATCTCCCACTTTGTGTTGTTTTGAAAGTTGTAGGATCCTCCTAATATCTGAACTGATCATTGGAGGAGGACTTCCTAACAGCATGGTCACTACAGGATGAAAAAAAAGGTCTATGAAGTCTGTGTATGGATATGGTGATTCATATTTGTGGATCAAAGGATTCTAGAAGACTACTGACCTAGGGTTTTCTCTGGTATCAATTTTTTGAAGAGAAAATGAAAATTTATCAGCTTGGTAATATAAGAAAAGGTGGTACAAAACTGAGGAATACTTGAATACTCTTTCATTTTTAATTCTCAAGAATTGATCATGCATTTTATCTACCATGAGTTTGGCATAATCATATATGATGGCAGGGGGTTGTCCTATGGTAAAAATGGACATGAAGGCTAGATTGATTTCATCAACATGCTCACTTGTAGTACTGCCTAAGACACTAGATATCATTGACACAATGTCTTGGCCAAGTTTAGAAAATATGGTAGCTACATGTGGAGGGGGTTATGTTGGGACATGCTTTCCCTCCCTGATGAAGGTCTAAAGCATTTCAGCAAGTCTGGTAGGGGTAATCTTGGGGAATTTATCTAGCAGATCTTTAATGGAAATGGGGGTCAGATTTTGTCCTGGTTGTAGCTGTAGCATTTCATTTATGGATTCAAAAGTGATGGTGAAAAGTACATTATGGTCAGGAGACAACATTGCTCTTTGGCTGGGACTGTAGTTTGTATGGCAATAGTGAACAATTTTAGGGAAGATATGTACTGAAGGGAATTAATACTTGGGTAAATTAGACTCCCAAAGACCTATTTTGTTTGCATGGTTTAAGTATTGGTCTCTGTACCTACAACATAATTTCAGTGGGGATTCATGGATAGAGGTGTCCTTGATTTGGAATTCTTTTTCCGCTAAAGGAAGATGGTCTAAATCTAGATGGGGAGTGGTAATTGGTCAGACATCCATTACAACTAGAGCATCCATTCTTAGTTCTTGTGTATTTAAGAATGGGGAAGAGGGTTTTCAGTCAAATTGTGGGAATTTGGTCTAATTACAAAGTAGTTGTGGGTTTACAGGAGTTCTTTTACTTAATTACTTAATAAATTCAAGTAATTGAGTAACAGTTTGAGGAATGAGACTAGGTTTCTTAGTGTATTTGGATAAATACTTGGAATTTAGGCTTTGACGGGTCGATGGGCGACTGTGCATGGTTGCAGGTGGTGGGTCGACTACAAGTTCAATGGCGACTGCAGGTCGGTAGTTGGATGTGGATTGGCAGTTAGACATCATCTATCGCTTGCATGGAGCTCTAAGTGTCTTTTTTATGATAAAATTAAAAAATAATGGATTTTTTAGTTTTATTTACAAATTCAACTATTTGGTGGGCACATGGGGAAAAGGGTATGTTTGGCTTTTAGCGGGAGATGGGATGTTTAGTCGTTTAGCGGGAGGCAGTAAGTGGCTTTGATCACACTGCCTTTGGGGCTAGAGTGGTTTCGGGGAGAGGCTGCCCGATGCCATTCAGCGGGTGCCACATAGCATCAGGGCCCAAAAGAAAAGTGCCCATATCGGGTAGGTAAAGGTCAGGCTTCGGAGGCCACCCGATATGATCATCCACCATTGGATTGATGGGAAACCAATCGCACGGTTGTCGGGATGAGCGGCCTGTATGAATGGTAATGGTGGGGTCCAGTGAAGGTTTAAGTGTGGCAGATTTTGTTTAAAAGATGGATTAAAGCGGGGTTTAGGGTGTTGGGGTTTTTTCATTGGCGGAGGTCGATTATTAATTAATTGTAGATTGGTTAATTAATTTCATTTATTGGGTTTGGGTCTATTATAAAGTTTATATTTCAAACTTCTTTGAGGTGGGATATTAATATAAGGGTTTTGTTTTTATAACTATATGGGAAGGTTTTATTGCTTTTCGGGATTTAATACATATAAAGTTAGAAATTAATATGAAAATGAAAAAAAATGCTAAAGTGTAATGTATTCATTGTTTTGTTGTTGTCATACACATTATACTTAGGCCTAAAAGGTTTTTTGGGTTTTTTGAGAAAAGGGGTCTTTTCATGGGGGGTGATCACTTTTCCTAAGATAATAAGGTTTTATCTTTAGAAAAAGGGGTTTATTAAGGGTAAGTGAATTTTCCTTAGGAAAATGGTATTTTTCTTAGGAAAAGGGGTTTGTTTGGGACTATGAGTGAATTGAAGGGGGTGAATGTTCATGAGGGGACTTTTAGTACTTAAGACCTATAAGTCATTGGGTTGAGGGTCTTGTCCCTCCAGAAGTTAGAGAAATGCTCTGAGGCCCTTTGACTTAAGATTTTGGGTCCTTAAGACTTATTGTACGAAATTAGTTAAGTAAAAAGTGAAGTGAATGAGGGAAGTTAATTAATTGTCTTTGTAAGTTGATACATGCTCAATTTCCCATTTACATTTAGAACTTTCATGATGAGAATGATTAATATTATTTTTTGTGTAACAATCATCATAATTTCTGCAACCTTTCTTCTACTTACCCATCTACTCACCCTACCATTTTTACTTCTCTTTATTCGAGTGCACTTAAGCTGGCAAACCCTTATCAAAACATTTTTCTTTTCTTTTACAATAGTAATCTAACTAAGTCTAACCTTATTACATCCAAGGGCTCAGATTAAACAGTTGAGCTCCTTTTATTCACTCTACCTAATCTAATCATATGCCAAGATTACACTGTTTGGTCAGATCTTTATTCTCTATTTATAGACATGAAATTGAAAACATGAAATAGCCAAGCATAAACATTTTGACTATCATGGATTGTGGCAAAGATTACAAGCTGCACACAATCATTTATTCTGCATAAAGTAGCTAGGAGTGGCATTTTGACTTGCTCAATTTCATGGTCTTTTCTTTTCTTGGGGTTCATATTTTTTATCCCTTTTGACCTTTTTATTCTTGTTGCCCTTTGATTTTTATTTTAGGAATTACCCTTTTTACATTTTTTAATTTTTTGGATATGGAAAACATTTGCAAAAAAGAAAAGGTATGTACATATTACAGGTTCAATCTCAGCCATTCAAAAATTATGACTCCTATTGGTATAGGAACCTAACAGTGGCTCCACTTGGGGATGGCATTTCTTGGTGAAATGTCAAGAACTAGTAGATTAATGGCCTTCTGAATTACTGTGATATTACTTTGCAACTTTTCTCTTTTCACTTTTCTGCATTTATTTCTATATATGACAGTGAGACTTTTGAAGCTTAGGGCCTTCTCTTCAGGCTTCAACTCCAAAAATTACCATCCAATCAACACTGAACACTTTGAAAAATAGAATATGTACAAGTTATTAGTGGAATCAGTAACTAGGATCTATGTAGTGCTTAAGCATTTGACCATTAACTGGTCCTCCTTCTACTTCTATGCCATCTAATTCTTTGAGGAAAGAAGCATTATTGCCCCTTATAAGGGCCTTTCCATAGGAAGTCAAACTTCCTATGTTTACCTTTATCCTCCCTTCTTGAGTCCCATTTAAAAACTTTATCTCCAAGTTAAAAATCATCTGCCTTAGTCCTTTTGTCAAAATATTTCTTGATTCTTTCTTGCACAACTTGGGATCTAATATACACTTCTTCCCTAGTCTATTGCAAGTGAATTGTCTAGTTGATTCTCCTTTGAATATAATTTGGCTCAACTTGCACTTCTTGGAGTAATTTCATCACTATTGTTCCCAAGGAAGATGGGAAAACAACCTCCATTCCATAAACTAATTGATAAGGACAGGTGCCAATGGATTTCTTTGTGGTCAGCCTATCTGCCCACAAGGCATTTACTAGCTTCTTGTTCCAGGTTTTATTGTTATCCTTCGACAATTTCTTGATGATGTTCACTAAGCTCTTGTTGGAAGACTCTACTAGTCCATTTCCTTAGGGATAGTAGGTTGTGGAGTGACCCAGGGTTATATGGTACTTATTACAGAAATCAATCATTCTCTTAGATTTGAAAGTTGTAGCATTGTCAATGCTGATTTTGGTGGGGAATTCGAAGTTGGACAGAATGTTGGACTCAAGGAAGTTTATTATGATAGTATCAGTAGCTTGTCTTGAGGGTATGGCTTCTATCCATTTGGTAAAGTAGTCTATAGTAGTGAGAATAAATTTATGCTGGGCAGAGGAAGGTGGATGACTTTCACCAATGAAGTCAAGACCCCACTGTTGAAATGGTGCTTCGGTAGATATTGGCTTCAAGGGTAATGGTAAAAGTTCTTTCTTTCCTTCAAAAATCTAAAATTTATGACAAGAGGTTACAAATTTCTTTACATCAGAAAACAAAGTGGGCCAATACAAACTGGCTCTTATGATCTTGTCAGATGTGGTTTTCCATTAAAGATGTCCACCACAATCACTTGCATGAAACTCCTGTAATATCTTGTCAGATTCTTCTTTTAATAAATAGTTAATAAGGATGCCTTCATGATTTTTCCAAAAAATAGCATTGTCAATTATACAAAACTTCAAAGATTTCATTTTTAAGAACCTACTTTTAGTCTTGGATAGTTCTGGAGGAGCTTGTAAATTTTGTAGAATGTATATAATGTTAGCATACCATGGTGATTTAGTAAAGGCCTGGATGATCGGTGGAGTTGACATCCCCTCTTCATTATCGAATTCTACAATAAGATTTATTTCTAAGTCCTAACAATTCGATTCAGCCATGAGCTTGGCTAAACCTTGGCCTTTGATCAATTTTGTAGGTTTAATTTCTAAGTCATATTCTAATATAGTAGCTATCCACTTCCCTCTCTTTCCATCTGGACCATCCTGTGTTAGGATGTCTTTGACTATAGCATTGGGAACATAAGCTATTACATGAGAATATAAGATGTAAACTCTGAAATCTTTAATGGCTTTCACTAAAGCAAAAGCCTGCATTTCCATTATATTGTACTTTAAAGGTGCATCTCTCAGGGCTTTGCTAAAGAAGGCAATAGATTGTTGAAAACCCTGGTCATTCTTTTGTAGTAAGACTACAACAATTTTGTGTTCTGGGGCGAAAGAAAACATAATGAAATCCCTATCGAACATTGGAATTATTAGAACTGGTGTTTGAGTCAAGGCTAGCTTAATATCTTCAAAAGGCCTCTTAGCCTCAAGTGTCCATTTAATACCCAAATCTTTCTTCAACATGCTATTTAATAATCTAATTAGTTCTGCTAAGTTAGAAATAAATCTTCTCAAAAAGTTTATTTTACCTAAAAAGGCTTGTAGTTCTCTGATGCTCCTAGGATGTGGTATCTGTAAGACGGCTTCAATTCTTGCAGGATCTATTTGGATACCATATTTAGAGATTATGTGGACTAACAGTTTTCCCTCTTCCAACCCAAATAAATTTTTTTAGGATTCAAATAAATTCTGTACTTCCTACACTTGATGAAGCCATGCCTTAGATGATCTAGGTGTTGTTCATCAAATTTAGAGAATACTGTGATATCATCTAAATATATTACAAGGAAGTCATGGATTTCCTTAGAAAAAGCTATATCCATAGCTCTTTGAAAGGTGGCCCCTGTATTCTTTAACCCAAAAAGCATCTTCACATACATGAAAGTGCCCCAAGAAGTGGTGAATTTAGTCTTTTCCTGGTCATCGGGGTGGACTAAAATCTGGTTATAACCAGAGAACCCATCTAACAATGAGATTCTGGTTGAACCTAATACCCTCTGTAATATTTGATCCATCTTAGGAAGGGGGTTTTTATCCTTGAGTGAAACTTTATTGAGATTCCTAAGGTCAACACATAGTCTAATTTCACCAGTTTTCTTTCTTGTGGGTACCAAATTAGAAACCCAATCAGAGAATCTGATTGGTGCTATGATCTTGGCTCCATACATTCTTTTGATTTCCTTTTCAATAGAATGCAATAGAATAGGATTAATCCTTGTAAGCTTCTATCTAAAAGGTTTCTGGTTTTCTTTTAAGGGGATGGTGTGTTGTATTATGTTGGTGTCATAGGAATTAAGGTCCTCATAACTCCAAGCAAAACATCTTGGAATTCTTTTAGTAGTTCTATGTATTTCACTTTTTCATTAGGAGGTAAAGACTTTGAAATTTTTATCAATTTAGGATCTTCTTCAAAGCCTATGTTACATTCCTCTATGTCTGATTTTAAGGGTTCCATTTTCGGCTTTCTAGGGACATCATTTGAATCAAACAAGTCCTCCAAAGGAGTTAATCCTTTGGGCAAAAAAATGTCTTTGAGATTGATGATTTCAGAGTCCTCGTCAATTATCTCATAAATTTCAATTTTCTTTAGGTTTTGAATATCTGATTTTGTAAACTTTCTGGGATGAAATCTACCTATCTCTTCTTCTTCTAATTTGTTAATTTCTATTTTATCTGTCAATCAAGATCTAATGTCATGTCAGTATCTATGTTTCTATTTACAAATTCTTCATCTAAAGTTAGAAAATTGTTTATTTTTTGGTCATTAGTGAATACTTGCCAATTTTTTAAGCTGTTAAGGATAGCAAGTTTGTGCCTAACCTCAGCAGTGTACTGATGGTTAGGTTGAAATGGTAACTTACAAGTGCTGGCAAACAATACTAAACTATGAGCTTGCATATTGTGTTTTCTTGGGATGACTACTGATCTGATAATCGCCCTATGAGTGACCTCAGTTAAAGATTTATTAAATGAAGGTATTACAGACTCATATTTTGGTGTGTGTGTCTATGTTATTTAAGCAATGGATCGATCAGATTGCAAATATACAAACACTTGTAATGGAAAACAACAGAGAAATACAGTAAGCAAATACAAGAACACAATAATTTAATAAGGAGTTCACCCTATCCTCTAGGGCTACATCTCCGATCCAACTTTCAGTGGTGGCCTTATTTTATCGTGTCTTGAAGAAAAGAATTACAATGAAGGAGCTCAACATGAGTCTCTTGAAAATATATTGGCTTGGTACGGTGGTTCTTAGATTCCCTAAGCCACTGGAGTACACAGACTCTCTTCCTTGCCAGCTCTTTGATGTATTTGGTCTGATAGATCCTCTCGGGGATGGCTTGAATCTCTCAAGCTCTCTGGTGCTCGATGCTGCCCTTGGTCAGCTCAGCCCTCTGCCTTATTTCTACTTTTTGCTTCACCAGTTCTTCTTTTTCTGGTTTTTGTCTTCCTCTCTGGGTGTGTGTTTTTTGTTCTTTATTCATAGCTTAAAATAATTCGAGCTCATGGTGGTTCGTTTCCTCTTCTTCCTCCATCGATTCACCTGCTTGCAGCTGCACTTGGAGTTCCTTGTTCTCGGTGTCATCATCAGACTCACAGGGATGGCCACTTGTCCTCCTGTGAACTGCACTAGCTTTCCTTGTCTATTCATTTCTTCAGTTACATTATGGAATGATTAATTTGCCACCGTGGCGATCAATTCATACTTCAAATTATTCTAAATTTTGGCTTATTCCCTCATCAATTTCGTCTTCTCCTTTGGGAGTGATCTTAGCTATTAGATCTGGAGCCCCCAGATCTGACGCCATTCGCTCGTCCCTTGCGGTTGACTGTTAGTGTGCGATGAGTGGTGGTTTTCTCTCTCCTCCGCTTGCCACGTGTCAGGTGCTGAGTGGAATCGCTCCTTTTCCATGAAAACTGCTTACTGCCCATGGACACCCCCGATCAATACCGTCAGTTTTGGAGTGGGTCCTGCCTTTAGTGCTTAGCCTTTATCACATAGTTTTCCCAGCTCTCATGTGACCAAGCACTCAAGGCTTCTCCATTTTGAGGTTTTTCACCCAGCGATGCGTGATTAGTGCTAATCGCACATCAAAAACTACCTCTGTTTCCCGATCCAGGCCTCCCAGGGGCTAGTCTTGCCTCCCGCACAGGCTCCATGGGCCTCGGTCAGCGTGCTTTGACAAATTCCTCATCGTTCCATGTTGGCTACCATTGCCACTGGTTTAGAGGTGTTCTTGATCACTGTTTTAAATCCTTTGAAGTCTGTTCCGACCTGGTACAACCATGGCTCTGTTAATCATTCTTTATGGATCCAATTCAGATCACAACCTTCCCACTTAAAAGCTTTTGGATCACCAAAAGTTGGTTTTCTTTCAAGCATTGACTAAGTGAGGGTACTACTGTCTCACTTGCGCAATCTCAATCCACTTTGCACTGTGTTATCACTTAGAACTAAAGGTTTGATGTATACAGTTACATGCCCTAGTCCGATGACAAAGGTCTATGTTTAAACTGTTTTCATTTTTATTTGTCTCACTTAGGAATCAGAGTTTTAAAGGTTTTTAAGCTTAAATTAGACTCTGCTCCTATTGGATTTCCTCCACTCATCATTATTCCATAGTCATGTCATGTCTATGCCAAGTCACCTTGTCTTTTAGTGATTCCGCAGCGCAGTCTTATTTTCCCATTTCTCAGCGCAATCATAGTCTAGCAGTTTCGCAACGCGTAATGATTAAGCAGTTTTGCAGCGCATCATTAAAAAATATAACTAACAGTGCTGCGAAATCATGGATTCGTGCATTCCGCAGCGAATCTTTCCTGAAATGTCAAGTCCATAGGTGAGTCAGCATGTCCGTCCACTCATGTCAGTTTTAGTACTCTTAATCATGCCTGAACGTTCATTTGCCGCTACTCCACCAATAGATTTTTGATATGCACGGAAATCTCATTCCCAAGAGATTTTACTGTGCATAGTCCTAATAATGGCTGTGAGTGTTGCATGAGTGACCAGTCATGTTTCGATTTGAATTTCAAGCGAGGCTGTTCAAGCGAGCTTGATTACAAGCAAGGCTGAATAAAAAAAGGAGCTGTATTGTTGTATTACCATCTCGACCGGAGCTGTTAGAATTTGGCTGTGAAGATTTCAAAGTAGGAATTTGGCTGTGAAGATTTCAAAATGAAGATGGAGAGAAAGGAGCACAGGTCCGGCAAATGTCAAAGGAATGAACCTGAAGGCCTGGACATAACCTTGAGAGATGAAGGCATGAAGAAGGCGTTTAAAGATGCCGGGTGCTGGAGATTTTGTAAAAAGCTACAAGGAGGGCATGCACAGGTAACAAAAGAATTTGCGCTTAATTTTACCGGTTTGAATTCAAAGGTTGCCATGTTAGAGATATCGGTTTCTCCAGAAGCCATAGCTGCTGTAACCGAGATACCAAGAGGACAGGAAGAAAGGTTCAAGAATTTTAAATTTGATAGGAATCCTTGTAAAGAGTTCTTAAAAGAGGCATATGTAAATGAGGATTACACAAAAGCAGTGCCCAGGTACTATCTCAAGGAACATTATGCCCTTCTTCTTACCTGCATTCCGAAGTATTTGACCTGTGAAGGAAGGTACAATAAGGTTTATCCTTATCATTTTAAACTGCTCTTGCATTTTACCGGGAAAGTCTCCATAGACATTCCGTTTTATCTATTTCACAGCCTAAGTAAAATGTGTGATAAGGTGCAGCTCAGGAAAGAGGACTATGAGACATCTTTATTTCATCATGGTCTGATTAAATTGCTGATTTTAGATAGCCTCCAGAAGATAGGCCGAGACTGGAATTCTTTTATCTTCATGGCTGGTTTCCAAAGTAAAATTGGTCTTACTCCTCAACCAGCTAGAGAGTTTACAATAGCTGAGCTTCAAAGGGAGGCAAGAGCCAAAAAGAAAACCAAACCATAGCCACCAAAACCAGTGAAGCCGTTAGTCATTCAAGAACAGCCCCAGCAATCAACAAAATAGAAAACTCAGGGTAAGAAGAAGACTGTACCTCAAGCAAGTAAACCTGAAGCAGTCTCAAGGGTGAGGACAAGAAGCCAGATTAATAAAGAGAAAGGCAAAGCTATAGTTGTCGAGGAGAGCCCTGTGTCTAAGGCAAGCCTAAATGATCTATTACAGGCTATTGAGTTAGAACAGTCTAAACCGATTGAGATTGATTTGACACAGTCACCACAGGTAAAGGTTAAGAAAACCAAAGCCTCAAAAAGGCTTAAGTTTGATGAGCCAGCCCAGGAATTTGTTTTTAAACCAAGAAGACCTATGACTAGAAATTTCCAGCAGGTACAGGAAGCACTACCCAGGACAGAGGAAACAAGGGAAGGAACACGACCTCAACAAAAGAACAACAAAAGTAAAGCAGCCATCACATCTCAAGGAGATTATGTGGCAGCCATGAAAAGCCAAATAGAAGCAGCTGAGGAAGAAATTAACCAATTAAAGAAAGCCGCTGAAGACCTGAACGCAGAGCTAAGCTGGTTACCTAATAAATGAATTCACTGTTCAGGAAAGGGTTTTGTCTCAAACTTTTGTTAATTTTGCTTAATCTTAGTGTTTTGAAGATGTTTTAATCCTTGCTACACATGTGAAGCATCAAAGGGAGTTTTTGGCAACCGATGATTGGATGATATAAGCTCTCGGGTTAAAAAAGCAAACTGTTTTAAATAAAACAGCAGTTTCGTAGCGCGCTACGAAACTGCTGTAAATGATGTTTTTTTTAAAAACGCAGACAGACAATTGATTTTATGAGCAGGAGTTTTTGAGAAAGGGACACCTGTCCATCACCACAGCTTACAGCATATCTAAAACGTGGCCACGTTCCATTCTTTGAGTTATTAAAGGTTCAGAAAGGTGTTGTTCATGTTCGAGAAAATTATGGAAAAATAAGCCGAGAAGCAGGGGACAGTTCCTAATACCACGGACAGATAGGGATCCAGTGTTTAAAGGCTAATATGGCATATTTAATATCCAGCTCAGCCAAATCTAAAGAGAACCAGGTGTCGAAGAATGAGGAGTAGCCATTATGGCACGAAGATAGAGTTAGAGTCATAATTGATTTAGGACTTTTTAAAATTCCAGTCAGCATTGTATTTGTATTTAATAGACAGTTAAATAGCTGATAGGTGTTATTAGAGATAAGAATCGAGTTATTAAAATTCCCCTCATGCTGGAGGAGAAAACTCGAATTAGTTAGAATAAGGATTATATATAGCTGAAACAGAAATGTAATGAGGGTTGGAAATTTGACAGCAGAAGTACTGTTTAAGCTTATGTAAAGACCATTTTCAGTAATACAAAGCATCTACTTTTCTTCTCAGGATTCATGAAGGATTTGTCATGTTCAGAATATGTGTTTTGTTCTTCCCTTAATGTTTTCTTTTTCAGCTGCATGGATGCATAATCACTCAGAATTCACTGATTGTGCTTTGACTTCCTGTATGCATGTGTGAACTGTGGTTTCATGTAAGTTATATTCTGAACATTTAAATGCTAAGTGCCCTGACTTCTATGCAAAGGTAGTGTCATTGTTTACAGAAGCTTGATTGACTCCATAAGCCCAATGGGAGTTTATAAAATGTTTATCCAGCCATTATATTTGTCTATGTTGTTACATCACAAGAGTTAGCCATCTTATCATAAATCAAAATCATAAACCCCTTTGAGAGATCCCTCTCAGACTAAGGAGGCTAAGCCTTAGTCAAAAGCTTGGTTTGAAATAGTTACTTAGAGTCATCCTGACCAACAGCCTATCAAGCTTGATTTTGAGATAACACACTGCTTGGCTTCGAACGTTTGAGTCCAATTCTAAGGTACTCAACATCTCCTCTATGCGTCATCCTCACCTTCCTGTCCAAGACTGTGTCTTCCTGCAATTAATTCAGATATTTAGGTAGAAAGTCATCAATAGAAGGCAATTGACTTTGCTCTTCAGGATCCTCAATCATTGAAGGTTCAAACAATCTCAAGCAATATGCATTGATGACTGAGTAGATGTGCATGTAAGCTGGTAGATCAAGGCGAAAAGCATTTTCACCAATCTTCTCATGTATCCTAAAAGGTCCATACCTAATAGTCTTTAACTTTTTACCTTCACCTTGCATCCTATCCTTGCTGATATACAGCTAGACCTGGTCTCCCACTTGAAAACTATGCTCCATCCAATGCTTGTCATGCCTTGCCTTGTATTTGGCTTGGCTCTTTTCTAGTTGTTCTTGTACTGCCTGGTGGATCTCCTAGATATATTCAATGAACCTAATTGCCTTGTCCACATCACTGTGTCCATCAACTATGGTATCTTTACCAAAGAAAAAATCCAAAGGAGACCTTGGTATGAAACCATAACAGGTTTCAAAAGGAGATCTCTATGTAGAAGAGTGTTTTGCTCTATTGTAAGCATGCTGCACATAACATAAGTGTTCATCCCAAACCTTAGGATGTTTGCTACAATATCCTCTGAGTAACTGGATCACTGTCCTGTTAACTAGTTTTGTCTAGCCATCGATTTGTGGATGAAAAGCTGTGCTTTTCTTCAGTTGGATGTCCGTCAAGTGTCTCGATCAGATACAATAGAAGTGGGTAATCCAAAATGAACCCATACGTGTTCAAAGAATAGTTTTGTAGTTTGTTCAGCTATAATCTACTTATTACAAGGTATCAAAATACACATTTTGCTGAACCTATCCACAACCACATACAGATAATCATGACCTTTTCTAGACTTAGGTAGTCCTCCAACAAAATCCATGTAAACACTTTCCCAAGGGTGAGAAGGAACTGGTAATGGAGTGTACAGGCCTAGTTTTCTATTGTTGGGCTTGCTTTTAGCACACATATTACACCCTCTTACATATCTAGAAACTGTCTCCTTCATTTTCGGCCAATAGCAAAATCTTTCCAGGTGTGCAACTATTTTACTTACCCGAAAGTGACCTGATATCATAGAAGTGTGTGCCTCTCTAATTATCTTTACTCTCTGTGTTTGTGGAATGCATAGTTTCCCACAATGATATAAGAGTCGGTCCTTTACATAATAATCCAATTATTCTACTCTCTTGCCTCGAATAAAAGTTGCATGTGCATCTTTAAAGTCTATATCTTGAGCATATTGTTCGATGTAGCTTTCATGTAGTACATAATTATGCTTAAGTATAGTTGATGCATTTATAATGGGTCAAGATAACATGTCAGCAACTTTGTTATGTATGCCCTTTTTATATCTGATGACTAAATGAAACTATTGTAGAAACCCATCCATCTATAATGTCTTGATTGTTTCAACTTAGTCTGGGAGTGTAGATATTGGAGTGGTTGATGATCAATATGTATTACTGTCTCGTTGCGCATTAAATAATGTTTCCACTTTTTCACACTCTAAACTAATGCATACAATTCTTTATCATATGTAGGATAGTTGACTATTGCAGGATTAAAATTCTAAGAATGATAACATATGGGTTTACCATGCTGTGTCAACACTACTCCCATGGCATAGTCACAAGCATCTATTTGGTTATCAAATGGTCTTTGTAGATCAGGCAGTGCTAGTACAGGTGTTGTACTAATCTTATCTTTCAAGGTGTCGAAGGCTTTCTGATGTTTTCCTCTCCACTGAAACACCTTGTTCAATCCTGTCAAAGTATGTAAGGGAGCTGCAATTGAGGAAAAATTAGAAATGAACTTCCTCCAATGTTGTGCTACTCCTAAGAAGCTTCTCACTTCTGTAGCAGACTTGGGTTTAGACCAGTTGACAATGACTACCACTTTAGAGGGATCTATTTTCAATTCACCACCCCCTACTATATGACCCAAATAATTTAGAGATGTTTTTCCAAATTCACATTTTGATAGTTTAACATAAAGTTTTTCTCTTTTCAAAACATCTAATGTCTGCTTAACATGCTTTAAGTGTTCTTTCCACATTTTACTAAAAATCAGAATGTCATCCATATACACAATAAAAAAATCATCAAGAAAAGGCCTGAGTACATGATTCATTAATCTCATGAAAGTAGTAGGGGCATTGGTCAAGCCAAAAGGCATAACCAGCCACTCATACAATCCCTGCTTTGTTTTGAAAGTAGTCTTCCATGCATCTTGCTCTACAACTCTGACCTGATGGTATCCATTGTGAAAATCTAGCTTGGTGAAATAAACAACTTCCTTTAATTGATCTAAAAGATCATCTATGTGAGGAAGGGGATAACGATTTTTGATTGTTATCTTATTCAGTGCTCGGTAGTCGATGCACATTCTCCACGAGGCATCTTTCTTTCTCACCAAAATGATTGGTGACCCACATGGTGATGTGCTAGGTCAAATGAACCCCTTCTCGAGCAGCTCCACCTGCTTCTTGATTTCAGCATTCTCTAAATTAGACAACCTATACATTCCAATGTTAGGCAATGGAACATCTTGCTGCAAAATAATATCATGTACTATTTCCCTTTTGGGTGGCAAACCTTTAAGTTCCTGAAACCGAAAATCATACTCTGAAACAATCTTTTCACTTAGCATTACAACCCTCAAATACATTGGTTTTATCAAGTTTCTTTTCCTTTACAACCATTAGTAAGAATTGTTTGCATGAATTTATCATTCTTTTCATATGCCTAGAATTTATGAGAGTATAATTATTCTTGAGCTTGTGAGCTCTTACAAGATATTTGATTCCATATTTAACAAGTAGATACTTATTTTCAGCTATATAGAAAGTGGCTTTTCTATCATACAAGTAAGGACTTCCTAAAACAATTCCACATATATCCAAAGGAATTATGTCTAACTCAACTTCATCTACAAATGCTGACCCAAAAGAAAACTTGAGTTTGCACTGTCTAGTCACTTGTAGTTGTGCTTTATCATTCAACCATCCTAATGGGTATGGTTTCTTGTGAGGTGTAGTTGCTAATTCCAATTTCTTTACAATCGCTTCAAAAATCAAATTTACTTGTGAGCCACTATCAAATAAAGTATCAATCTTTTGATGTTTGGAAATAACTTGAATATGGAAAAGCTCATGTCTTTTTCTCTCATGTTCTTCATCAATAATAGTTTGAGCAGAATTACTAGTAGATGCTTCAGAATTCTTACCTTTTATACTTGTGTCTGCAATGATTGTTTCATCTCCCGATTCTGACCCTAATTCTTTCTGAATAGCTGCAACAATCTTCTTCTTCCTACCCTCAGACTTCTTAGGTCTCAGCTCTAGATGCAGAATCCAACAGTGCTCACCATCATGCCCCTCCTTTTAATAGTGAATGCATGAAGCTTTTCTTTTCTGTGCAGTGTTAGCCTTCCTTGTTTTCCACTTCTGCTTTCTTTTCTCCTTGCTCTTGCTTGCAGTGGGTTGGGACAGTTCCCCAACTTCTGGATTTCCATTATTTCCTCTAGCTTCTAGATGAGTAGCTTGTATAGATACCTCATCTATACTAGTGGGATTAAACATGAGGATGGTATGCCTCATGTAGTTGTGTAGACCACCAATGTACTTCAAAAGAGTCTTTGGTGAGTCTAATGAGATCCATAGAATCAATGCTCTCTTTCTAAATTCTTGAGTGTACCCTCGCACACTTTTCCCTTTCAACTGCCAAAGAGTTTGCCAACTCATCATGGCTTGTTGCATGTAGGCCAATGGATAGAATTGCTTCTTGATTGCAGAAACAAAGTAACTCCAGACAGAGATAGTCTTCCCATGTCTTTTCATGTCAGCTTGGGTTCTGCCTTCCCACCAAACCAAGGCAGTGCCTCCTAGGCATAGGCTTGCCACCTGAATTTTTCTCTTGTCCGAGTCGATCTTTTGCACTCTATAATACACATCAATTTGTCTAATCCAATTGTCCAACTTTTTAGTATTTAGCTCTCCATCATATATAGGTAAATAAAATTTAACATATATATTAATCAAATATGCTTTCTTATTATGCACAGGGCTATTAGCAGGTGTGAGAAAGCTTTCCTCTTTCCCTTTTCCTTTTGAGTGGTCATGGGAAAGAGACTCATCTTCTTCTTTATCTTGTTTAGAACCTAATGAATCTTCATCCTTATCCTTTCTAAAGTCCCTATACATTTCTTCTACCATAGACATTATAGTTAGGAAACTCTCTATGAATTGAGGGTCTGGCCCCATAGAACCTTCCTTTGACATTGTCTTCCGAGGATAGACACTCCCAATTTCAGGATTAGTTTCAACCAACTCTCCTTCTCCTAACTTGAGCTTTGATCTAGTGAGCATTCAACAGCTAGACCAACACAAGCTTGTCTAAAATTACAGCCTAGAGCTCTGATACCACTTAATCTGATAATCACCCTATGAGTGACCTCAGTTAAAGATTTATTAAATTAAGGTATTACAGACTCATATGTTGGTGTGTGTGTGTCTATGTTATTTAAGCAACGGATCGATCAGATTGCAAATAAAAAAACACTTGTAATGGAAAACAGCAGAGAGACACAATAACCAAATACAAGAACACAAGAATTTAATAAGGAGTTCACCCTATCCTCCAGGGCTACATCTCCAGTCTAGCTTTCAGTGGTGGCCTTATTTTATTGTGTCTTGAAGTAGAGAATTACAATGAATGAGCTCAACATGAGTCTCTTGAAAACAAATTGGCTTGGCAGGGTGGTTCTTGGATTCCCCAAGCCACTGGAGTACACAAACTCTCTTCCTTGCCAGCTCTTTGACCTCTCTAGTCTGACAGATCCTCTTGGGGATGGCTTGAATCTCTCAAGCTCTCTGGTGCTTGACACTACCCTTGGTTAGCTTGGCCCTATGCCTTCTTTCTGCTTTTTGCTTCAATGGTTCTTATTTTTTCTAGTTTCTATCTTCCTCTCCAGGTGTGTGTTTTCTGTTCTCTGTTCATAGCTTAAAATCATTCGAGCTCATGGTAGTTCATTTCCTCTTCTGCCTCCATCAATTTGCCTACTTTTAGTTGCGCTTGGATTTCCTTGTTCTCGACATCATCATCAGAATCACAAGGATGGCCACTTGTCCTCCTGCGAACTGCGCTAGCTTGCCTCATCGGTTTGTTTCTTCAGTTACATTATGGAATGATACATTTGCCATTGTGGTGGTCAACTCGGACTTAAAATTATTCTAAATTGCAGCTTATTCCCTCATCAATTTCATCTTATCCTTTGGGCGTGATCTCAATTGTTAGATCTGGAGCCCCCCGATCTGACTCCATTCGCTCATCCTGCGTGGTTGACTAGCTCAACAGTTAACGCATGATGAGTGGCGGTTTTCTATCTCCTTTGCTTGCCACGTGTTAGGTGTTGAGTGGAATCACTCCTTTTCCATCAAAACTACTTACCGCCCATGGATGCCCCCAGTCAATACCGCCAGTTTTGGAGTGGGTCCTGCCTTTAGCGCTTAGCCTTTATCCCACGGTTTTCCCAACTCTCATGCGACTGAGCACTTGGAGCTTCTCCATTTTGAGGTTTTTCGCCTAGCGATGCACGAAGCACTAGTTATGCATCAAAAACTACCTCTGTTTCCCAATCTGGGCCTCCCAGGGGCTAATCTTGCCTCCTGCGTAGTCTCCATGGGCCTTGGTCAGCGCGCTTTGACCGAGGTCCTCTTCGTTCCACGCTGGCGGCCATTGCCACTGGTTTAGAGGTGTTCTTGATCGTTGTTTTAAATCCTTTAAAGTTTTTCCCGAATTGGTACAACCATGGCTCTGTTAATCATTCTTTATGGATCCAATTCAGATCAATTACAAGCTTAGTTTCTAAAAAGTATTTAATATATCTACAACTATTCCTCTATAAAAACCTAATCTAGGATCTCTAGTCATATATACAACATTGATTTATTTTATAACCAACTCAGAATCTCCCATAATAGAAACTCTTATGGCTCCTAACCTTTTAACCAATTTGAGACCTAAAAGAAGTGCTTTGTACTCATCCATGTTGTTAGTGCATTTGAAATTTAACCTATAGGGATGACCCTCTGAGTGATCATTCTCTAAATTGTAAATCCACACTCCTACTCCTACACCTAGTTTGTTCATTGACGCATCAAATTCAAGATGCCATAGTATTTCATGTTCATAATTCTTACTGTCTCAGGGGACAAAATCTTCTTTAACTAAGGTATCTTGATCATATTTATTATCTGAAAGCTCTTGAAATTGGACAATTTGATTTTCTACTACAACTACAATTTCTTTTGGTTATGAAGTACTACTGTTTGAAGTGTCTTCTTGGTTGGGTTCAGCATTATACAGATTGAAAGAATAGATGTCAGAATGCATAGAGTATATAGGAAAGTTTTGAGGCCTAGCCTGGCTACTCACTACATACTTCATTAGGGTCTCTTAGTACAATTTTTTAGGATGTCAAAAGACTGATATTGTAGCATATGACATATCAAGTTGTAGAGATCCTTGGAGTTTAGCACCCCATGATCTAGACAACAACATGCCATATTTAGGTGGTATATCAGCAACAACTATGTCCATAAAAATGGTCTTAGCAGGGTACTGCACTATGGAAACACACAGGTCTTTTATAAGTCCTAGGCACTTCACTTGACTTGAATTAAATGAAAATAGGTCCTTGTAAGGCCTAGCGATATCCAATTTTAGTTTCTCCATAACAGATCTAGGCATTAGATTGTGTGAAGCCCCTAAGTCTAGCATAGCATTATGTAGGATTTTTTCATGGATGTTAAGGCTAATGTAAAAGGGTGGTATCCCTCCTTCCACTGGTTTTCCATTAACATAAAGACCAAAAATTAACTCAAGCTGATCATCAAATAAGTTAACAGAGTCTTAATTCTCAACGAATTTGAAAGATTTTCTTATTTGAGATTTGTAAGTTTCATGTTTAATCAGCTCCGTTAAGGGAATTGAGATTTTCAATTTGGCTACCTCTGCCCCCAAATTGAAAGGAAAAGGGGATTTTTCTGTTTCAAGGTTTGGAATTTTAACAACAGGGTGGGAGTAGTTTGTTCTTATTTTTCAGTGTTTAGGGTCTTTTTAAGTGGATTTCATAGTATAACTTCTGGAGACTATTACACTATTTCTTTGGAGGGAACTAAAGTTGAAGGTTGCTATTAGAAGGTTGGTCATTGGTTACATCTATAATAGTGGCACTGGGAGGGTTCTGATTTGGTCTAGAGAAGATTTGGAGAGTTTTTGTGACTGGAATTGTTTTAATTTTATTAGGCTTATTTGGTACTGCTTTCTTATTTTGGTTCGGAGCATCAGTGTTCTTTTTTCTCCTCAAATTGTACTATTTATGCACTTCGAAGATAGCAGAATCATACCCTTTCTTGTAGTCAAATGATTCTATAGTTTGGGTCTAGAACTACCGAAGCATGTGTAATTCTTGATCATCTTGAGTCAGGAAGACAGTTTCCTCCTCATCTAATCCAATTAAGTTAATATGTGTATCTAGTTTAGGGTCTTCTGAATGGGAAGTTGCAGAATAGTTTTCTTGAAAAGGACGCCTAATGTTTTGATCAGGTCCATTTTTTCTAGTGTTTTGGTTTTGATTCTTTCTAAAATTTGGATTTCTCACTGGAGGTGCCTGTTGGTTGTCCCAGTGAGGCTTTCTTTCAATGTTCTCCATCCTATCCATTAGTTTTTTCATTCCTTTGGCTAGGGCATCCATTTTAAGGTCAAAGGGTGTAGTTTCTTCTTTCAAGGGTGCTATTTGTTTGTTTCTAACCCTATCCCTTTTTGCTAGTAGATTAGCTTCTACACTAACTGCTACACTTTGCATATCTTCTAGAGTTGGTGGATTTCTTTCTCTAAGTTGAAATGCCATATTAGTGTCAAACCCGTCTGGAAACTTTATCAAAGCTAAGCTAGTTGGGGGTCTAAGATCAACTGATATTGCATTGTACACATTGTTAAATCTAGTACAATAGTCCTAAGCTGTTTCATTTGGTCCTCTCCTAATGTTTTCATATTTTGAAAGAATTTGAAGAGGGTTCTTTTTATTTTCCCATCTATGTAAAAATTACTGGTAAAAAACTTCTAAACTATTTATACTATTGTTAGGTAGAGATCTAAACCATGTTCACACATCACCAGCTAGAGTTTGGGAAAAAATTCTCATTTGGACATATCCAATGTCAATTTCATGTAATTCGAAGTGATCTATCATCTTTCTTGTATGTTGTTGTGCTGTGTAGGATCCAGTGCCATCAAACAGGGTAATTTTACTCTGGTAGTTAAGTGACATGGCACCTTGTGGAGTAGGCATCACAAGAGGGGCATATCTATTGGCCATGGATCTAAGCTAGGTAGGACTGAGAACTGGAGTTTGGGTTACGGGGGTGGTACAGAGGTTAATGGGGAACTGGGGGTGATAGGTGTTTGATGGGTAGTGATAGGTTGATGGGGAAGTGAAGGTATGAATAGAGGTGTGGACTGATCTTCAGAGATGTGAGAGAATAATGGCGAACTAAAAGAAGTTGAAGTTGTGTCAAAAAGTTCAAGATCTTGACAATAGTGAGGGATGACTGAGTGGAATTTAGAAGATACTAGTTAATTGACAAGTTGGCCCTTTGGACTTCAAGTTTAGCTGTAAATTCTGGATCTAGAACTATGTCATCAAGTGCACTCTCAGACCTAGTTCTAAATAGGGAAAGGTCAAAATACTCGTCAAAGGGGAGGTCTTCTAAAAACAACCACTCATTCAGGCAGGAATCTGCTTTAATTGAAGGGGTAGGACTGATTGAACTCTCTTGTCTTTTGGATATTCTTGAAATTAGATTAGGATTGTCAATTACAGGGGGAGGATTTGGATCAGGATTAGCCCTAGTATAATGTGTTCTCCTTGAAGCCAATTTCAAGCTTTTCCTAATTACTTTATTTTTTGTGCAATTTTATAAATAATTTCTAATAAACCCTTCAAGAGGCTTGAAAATAAAAAATTGAAATTTTTAAAAGGTTTATTAAGATTGAGGGTTTGAATCCCCAGTATGGTCACCACTATGTTATCACTCAGAATTCTTCCCTAGAAGTTATAAAAAAGAAGGAATAATCTGAGGTAACCACAAACCTAATCTTTTAGACTCGGGTCCTAGCCAACCTAAGTCCAGAGAGGGCTCTCTCTTTATAATTTAACTTTGTTTCAGTGCGATTTTAGGCTAGTTCTTAGTGCTCATAAGGTTTTGATTTTGGTTGGGTGGTGGAATTCTAGGAATAGATGGATAAAGCAAGGCTTTCAAGCCATTGGGCTATGGAGTAAATCAAAGGATGGATTAACTGGATCAGATCAATCACTAAATGAAGAGTTCATAGGGTAGGCTAGCAAAGCAAAAGGAAAATCTTCAGGTTCAAATGGATGAGGTAGTCCTAACCAGGGTGAAAGGGCAATGAAGAATCCTTAAATTGGGATCAAGATGAAGAGCAGGATGTGATCATGAGCAAAGGGCAACTAAGAATCCTTTACTATAGACCTGGAGGGGGAACTATGGAAGTAAGGGAGAATTTAATAATTCCTAGACTAAGATAGTTTAGCAGAAAACATAAAGAATGTAAATAGTCAAGGCAAAGAGAATTTAAGCTGGTTTTCAAATATCATTCCTAGTTTAACATTCAGATTTCATAGTGATACATATGATTATTTATAAACATGAAGAGAAACAATAATACACATAAGATAGAGAATACTTATTTGAGTTCTGCTTTACGCAAGAATCCTATGAAATGCCTTTACTTTATTCCTTCATCCAGCAAGCCAATCCAGTTTTGATTACAATAGCTCCTTAACTTGAGAAGAAATGTCTACAGAAATGTCTTTGAATCCACACTGAATACTTTGAAAGGTGAAGTATTTATAATTTTTTTTTTTACAAAATATATTAAAACAATATGAGAATTTATCTAGGAAATCAAAATATCTTCAAGCATGAAGATAGAGACAGATGGAAAACTGCATCACACTGTCCCTTTTATTGTGGTTGTGCTGGCTATTGCAGTTGAACTTGAGCCCTTTTAAGTTGGCTAATACGTGTACGCTGGAATCATTTGTGTCTTTAACCTTTGACTGATACTCTTTACCTATTACTCTTTGACCTTGTTTACCTATTTTTATCAGGCTGCCATTTAGATTTACTATGGTAACTTATAGTAAATCTATCAAATTTTTCCACCATTCATCTTCAGGTAACTTTATCTTGAGCATCCTCCTGTATATCTCGTCTTCCTCAGTGTATTGGTAATAATTTGGCTTGGTGACAAATAGATGCTTCATTTCATGTTCTAGGAAGAATAAATTTTCTAAAGTATCATATAATACCTTCCCTGTTGGTAATGCTTTGACTCCTGAAGTGCTAGTCTGTTCTCTGGAAAATTTGTCTAGTCTATCAACATAGTCTGATTGGATCATAAGTTTGTCATTGATTACCATGGGATTGGGAAGGCCTTTATCCCTCAAAATTTTAAGCTTTTTCATGAACCTATCAATACCATTCTGCATGTTATGGAATTTTTTCTCTAGATTGAGCATAAGGTTCCTTTTAGTTAGAACCTTTTTGACTTGGAGGATGCTTTCAGTTTTGTCTTCCACGCCAAGCTCACTTAGTTCCTTCATGTTCTTGTTGTTCAATAATTGGATGAGGCTAGTCTCCCAGGTCTTCCTTGATCTTTTGTATTGCTTCGGTGGCCACTTTCACCAGTTCTGTTTGCTCGAATATTGCTTGAATTGATGGCCAAACATTATTTACAGAGTCAATGATGTTGGCCCAAAGCATTTCCTTAGTTTATCCTAGTGGATTTTGTAATGTTAAATCTTTTTCAAGGAACTTTATCCTCTCACCATCCTTAAAGATCTTTGTACTTCTTCTTTCTATTGTATTTGAGCAAGCTTACAGTTAGTTTCTAGGCTTTCTATTTTCTCTTTAAGTTGTTTTAGCTCTATAGCCTGAATGGACATTTCCTCCATGGCTTTTACTTAACCTATTGTCTTTTCTGTTGATGTACCTGTTGCTGTAGACTCAGTTGTGATTGGTAGTGATGTAGCAAGTGGAGTTGTTGGTGCTAATGAGGCTGCCAATGTTGAGGGAACTACAGTAGAGGCTGTAGGAATAACAGTCTGTGGAGTGGTGGCCAACTCACTCTGTTTAGACTGAATCAATGTGTCCAACTCTTTTTCAGTTTGCTTCAACTGATTATTTAGCTTAAGGACCAAGTCCATAAGCTCTTTTTGTTCCTATTGAGTCTCTAAGACTTTTTTTGTTTGTGGATGATGGAGATGTGGAATTTTGAGCTACTTTTTCAATGTAGCGATATCATCATTCTTCTTTTTAATTAACCTTTCTACAGCTTTCACATCTTTGGGATCATGTCCCAACTCTATGATTAAGTCCTCTAAGGACTTGATCCTGGTATCCTTGGCCTATGAGGAGGCCTCTTATAGTTGAAATTGTGCTGATATATTATTTAGTAAATTCTGTAACTGGTGGGCTGCAATGGTTTTGCTTGTTAGAGTGGAATATACCATCTCTCCTATTTGTTTATGCAATTCAATCTAGTCCATAGGATGTATATCCTTTATCAGCACTTCAAAAGTTGTCTTCTGGTAGTCAGCTGTTAATTTAGGCTGTTGAGTGGTGGGCTTCAGGAAAGTCATCTGCATTTTACCCTCTTTCATATCAAAGGCCAACATAAGCCTTGTTTGGTTGGTGGGAGCCATTTTGAGGTACTGTGCATAGCTTTGGCCCTTTAACTTGTCATTCCTGGCCATTATTTCCTTGTACTTTTGTTTGATATCCTGGTCTTTGTCAGATGGAATCCTTAATGAGGACTCTCCACACTTGGCTATTTTTCCAACATTTGAGCATTTGATGTGGAAGGTTCTTGTGTTCCTCCAAAAGGAGTAGCATGCCTGCTCCCTTCTCTTTCTATGCTTGTGACTCCAACTATTTCTTCTATGAATTATTGCTCGGAGAAATGATTTAACCTCTGCCTCTTGACATAAGTTTGTGAAATGGCTCTGCCTGAAGGAGTGGCCTCCTCCCTATCTCTTTGGGGTTCTTCTCCTCATTTAGAGGAGTTTGCACAGTAAGGGGAGTGATGAGCCCAAAATTGGGTAATGTTACGCAAAAATATCGTCACCATGATTATTTGCAGTCAGTATGGGTCTATCATCACTTATACTAGCCTCCTAAGCAAGTCTCAGACCTTAGCTCTTCATGTCAAGCTTTGCAAATGA
>APFE031024064.1:0-25278 GCA_000404065.3 Pinus taeda | reverse complement strand
AAAACAATCCTCTATATTTGCATGAGAATATATTGACATGAAAGGAATTAATTCAAATATATGTATGTGTAAAATTTACATACAAGAGAGTTTCAAACTTGTAGGACAACCTCAAGGAATGATGGATCATAATATGAGGGAGATTGTTAAAGATGATTTACAAAAATTTCTCAATGTGAATTTTATTTACCTAATTTGAGATATCCAATGGGTTTCACCTTACTTAGTGTGCCTAACAAAACTTAAAAGTGGAGAGTATGCATAGATTATGGATAATTAAATAAATAAAGTCTAAAGATAATTTCTCATTACCATTTAATGATCAAGTATTAAATAGATTAGAAGGGAAGAGGAATTTCTCTTTTCTTGATGGTTTCATCACATACAATCACATTCAACTTGCATAAGAAGACTAATATAAGATAACTTTTACTTTTCCATAGTGTACGTATGCTTACATAGAATGCCCTTTTGTTTTGCATAATTCCCCTATTACACTTCATAGAGCAATATTAGGTATCTTTTCTCACTTGATCGATGATTTTGTAGAAGCTTATATGGATGCTTTTACTCTTTATGGGAATAATTTTGTAGGGGATATGGAGAATTTGGGAAATTTCATTATTATTTCATTATTATTTCATTATTATTACAGGTGTTCGAATCAAAGCATATTCATTAAAGGTTGAGGTTATCTCTAAAATTTCAGTAGCAACATGTTAAAGAGATGTTAGAAGTTTTCTTAGATTCACAAGTTAATATAGAAGTTTTATAGAAAACTTCACAAAGATTGCTTCACCACTTTTAAAATTACTCACTAAAGATTGTCAATTTCATTAGAATTATATTTGTCAAAAAGGCTTTTGAATTGTTGAAACAGAAATTCCAAAGCACCAATTTCAAGAGGGAAAACTTTTTCCAGTCCACGTCATATTTCTAATGATGCTTCAAATACAACCATAGGTGTTCAATGATTATATATAGAACATAAAGTTAAGGATCATATGAAGAGCACCAAGAACAAATATGACACAATTATATTTCATTCCAATGACTGCCGAAAAACGCCTAAGGGGGAAAACCTACAATTCTTCTGCTATTGTATTACTTCAATTGTTGAGTAGAGTAGACACACCTTAATATTGCATAAAGTCACCAATGTCTCATTTACTTGATGTTGAAGTGCACATGCCTTTCACTTGAAGATCTCCTCCCTCTCTTATATATCATGTGGTTCACACTTTCTGTTACTCCTCCCTTGCTTGTAGTCCACACTAAAAACTCTTTCTTCTTATTCAGAATGAACATGCTACTCCCAATTTTCACTTTTTTCTTTATTAAATAGATGAGAAGGAGAGGAGTTACAAAATGAATTTATTCCTTCACCCAATAATAGGAGAATCAAATTCTGTGAGGTAGGAGTTACTTGAGAAGAAGTGGAGCTCATAAAGGTAGGCTTATCTTAAGGAGTTACAATTAAAATTTGGGAGAGTGAGAGTTACAAATAGAATTGAATGAGGGAGTTACAAGTGAATTTATTGAGAATGACTTATGCTCTTTCCATACATTGAGTGAGGGAGAGTTAGATTCCCTTAATTAATTATAGAGTTACTATTTTATTCCAAGAGAGGAGTTATTATTTTTTTCCAACATAGGGGTTCAATTTTCCAAGTAAGACATTCTCAATTTAATTTAATTAATGCTTTACAGAATTATTTTTTAGAGTCAATTCCCTTAATTCTAGACCTACTATTTTATTCCAAAGGGAGGAGTTATTATTTTATTCCAAGAGAGGGGTTCACTTTTCCAAGTAAGAAATCCTCAATTTAATTTGCTTATTGTGTTAGAGAATTATTTTTTGTTAATCCATTAAAGGTGAACATTTTAGTCAACAACATCCACTATTACCTATGATTTTAAGAAAATTATTTTCTTGAGGGGAGGGCAACCTTATCTCTAAAAATTAAATATACATTAATTAAGAGTAAATAGGAAGAAGGGGATAAAAATGTCATAACCACTCATATAGAACGAGCCAAGACTATTCTTAACTCAAGTTCTTCATTGCAACATCATCACTTAGTTCCTTTCATATTATGTGTGTGTGTGTGTGTTTTTATTTATTTCTAGAACATGTAGAGAAGATACAATCCAAAGGAGAGAGAAGTTGGTTAAACAATATTGCAACAAGAGGTAGGATTGTTAAGTACACACAAGTGAGTTGGAAAAAGGAATCATCACCATGATAAAAGACATAACCATTTGCATTAGGTAACCATTAATTCCCTATTATCATCTATTTTCCATATGAACATAGTAAATTTTATAGCTTGGTCAATTTATAATTGTATTCAAGGAACCCATTCTACCAACGTGTTATCCATATCATGATTCCTTCTTACATATTGTTCGTAGTGAGATAGTTTTGGTAATATATCTAAGAATATAGACCCATTTGTGAATAGATTACTACATTGCATAATTTATTAGAACTTTTATTGAGATTTTGTGGAATAATTCAAAAATTCCCAAAACCGATGGAGAAAATACCCAATCAAACCCACCTAAATATGAATTTGATGTTACCATCAAAGGGGGCAACTAGATCATGAGTGATGTTTAATTCTCGTCTAGTCACCAACCAACAAAATGTCACCAACCCCCTTGTCCTTTATGTCACTCTAACACTCTCACACTTACACTATCATCTATGGTTTGTTTTGTTGACCTGAAATAGAAAATATTATTTTTTTGGCAATATAAATGAATTCTTGGAATATTTTTATCACAATGTCGTTGGTTTTTCTAGTCCCCAATAATAGGAAATAGTCAAATATCTGAGAATAATTGAGTTATTAATGGAAGAAAAAAATGAAGGCTAATCTTTGGATATGTAATTCATATTGCTAAAGGCAGTAGTTATTAGTTAGTGACTCACTAACATCATTTTGTATAAGGGAATGATTTTGATGCCTCCATGTTTGGACATAATGTGTCAATTTTTATAAAAATATATAATTAAGCTTATTTTGAATGCTCATATAGAATTCTTACTTGCTCCTTTGCAAATTAATAGTGTATATATTTGGTGAGAACAAACTTTAATTTTATGTCAAATAGTTATATCCCACATTCATCATGGTGTAAATGCCATTTAAAACATTTATTATATAACAAGGTGGAATTACATTATCCCACATGTATTAGGTGATATAGTTTTTGGATATGTTTGGTATATAAAAAAGTTTAGGAAATACCATGAGAAACTCATCACCTTTTATTTCAAATTTGTTTCGTTATAAAGAAGTTGAGTATGAGGGAGGTGTCCATGCTTGATTTAAGTTGAAAATATGCTAATGTTTCTGAGTTGGTTACTAACAAAACATGCCATATTCTTTCATTTATTAGAATTTCAGGTTTCTTCATTTATTAGAATCTAACATTTTCTCTTTTAAATTGTTATTACTATAGGTTACTTCTATATTAAAAAAAAACAAATTAGCAATACTTTCTATTTCATACATATAGTGTTACTTCTACAATGATTAGTTTTTTTTTTTTACTTTAGAACATTGAAAAAAAAAGGATTCAATAAAAGTTTTCTTGAAAGGATATATAATAATCGAGGGCACCTAGAAAAAAATTATAGAAAGAACCTTGTTCATTCTAACAATATCAGGTTTCATTAATTTTAGGCATTCCACAAATTTTTCTAGTAGCCAGGGTCTTGTAGAAATTTACAAGAGGATTTTGTTTCATTGCTGGATATTTTTATAGAAACTAGCAATTAGGGTGAGGATCTTGTTTTCATATTTCTAGAGAAACTATGGTGACCGTCTTGTTTTATTTCATGAAAGAAATCTCTATGGTAATGAGGTCAGAAATCATAGCAACTAGTAAAGAGTGTAAGGATTTATTTTTATTTTATGGCAATGAATGTGAGAAATCTTTTATGGAAACAAGAGTGAGTGTTTTGTTCTATTTTGTTGTATAAGCATAGACCAAGGGGTTTTTTCATTTTTTTAGTGTTATTCATGGAATTTGTACTTCTTAATCACTAATAATCCATCTTCTTGATTTTATGTTTTTTCAATAAATTATTTTCTACCAATATATAATAATCCATCTTCTTGAATTTATGTTTTTTCACTAATTTATTTTCTACCAATATATAATATTGAGTGATTGGATACTTCCATCTTTTTTCATATTGTTAGTTATTTCAGGAATCATACTGTGTAAAATGTGTTATCTATCCAATGTTAGTTATTTTAGGATTCTATTTTGTAAATTTGGATGGTTCTCCTCACTAAAAATTATCTCATCATAATTCTATGAATAGGTTGTTTTTTTTAATTATAATTATGAAATAAATTATTAAATAATGAATACAATTAACTTGAATTTATTTATTTATATCTCATATCTTATTATTTATTAAAATTTATAATTTACTGTAAATGATGAATAAAAAATTATTAAATAATAAAAATCAAATTTTTTAATAAGTTATTAAACTATAAAATGAATATGAATAAATATAATAATTATTGATAATAATAATATATTATATTATTAATAATGGTGTGGAGAGACGCTTTTTTTTAGCACAATAGATAAGTAATGTTTGATATTTTTGCCTCTAAATTACATAAAAAAATAAACAAATAAATAAGTTAAATAACAAGAGTAATGTCATGTAATGTAAAGTTTTAAATTAGCTCAAAATAAAATAAAAACAATATTAATAAATATAATAGTGTCTAAAGGTACGGAATAAAGTTATTTAAAGGGGAAAATTAAATCAACCTAGATCAATCTTAATGATCGAGCTATCACCTACTCAAAGGGATGGAATTTATTGGCGTCCAAAGAGAAAGCTTGTTTAATTTACACTTGTAAATAGATTATATTCCACAGGAATACCATGACTTCTCAATACCATGGGTCATTGTTGATTATTATTTTATTTTTATAGGGTTATTTTTATTTTATTTTTATGTAATTTGGCTTATTCAAAATAAACATTATATTGCAACATCTCTACTATACTCACTTGGAGAGTACCTTTTAGGGACATTAATATATTTATCTTAATATTAAGAGTAAGAATTTTACCCTCCATCTCTTAGGTGGCCTCCTGCTACTAGAAGTGCTTCCATTGCAGTTTAATGTAGGTAATGACTCTAGCATAATTTCTCTATTATCTAATACTTGTAGTGGTTCAACCTACAACTCTTGTCTTGGCTCCACTTGCAGAAAATTTTAATCAATTTGGTGAAAACCATCATGGACATACATTTTCAATAAAGAGACATGTGAAACAATATTCACTTTCATATGGCTTGGTAGCACAAGGAGGTAGGCCACCAAGGCAACTCCATTTAATATCTCTAATTGTGGACAAAACCTTGGCACCAATTTAGCACAAGTTCCTAATCTAAATGCACTAGTTTTTGGTTTTACTTGCATGTATACATGTTCTCCCACTTTTTTGCATTATGCATTATCTTCTTATTTGCATATCCTTTCTAGCTATCCTACGGATGTTGGACAATTGATATTGTCTGAAACTTTGGTGGCACTTGGAATGTTGGCATTTGATGTCAACCATCCTAACATTGAGATGATATGCAACAAATATTATCACTTAAGCCATAATATGAAGTCTATGACGGGGAGTGCCAAAGGAGCACCCCATGGGATTGGTAAGCCTACTCTGAAGAGCCAGCAAGTTTGTTAATTGTGCTCAAATTGAATGTGCTAGGAAGTAAGCGAAAAGACACATCAGTAAAACATCTCATCCTCCCATAGTCTCTTAATTGCTAATGATAACATCGTAGGCCCTAGGTGACATATGATCTCTGTAAGAGGAGCTTGCAATAATTTCTTTATGGAGTTTAAGGAAGTGTCAAGATAAAAGTGTTGGGCTTGTGAGCTCTCACCTTAGTGCCAAGCCTTTTTCATTTCTCGTAGAAATGATACCAATGGCGGAGATGCATTAAGAGAGTAACTTGGCTGATGAAGGGTTTAAAATTTAGGGCCTTGGCACCTAAAGGCCTACCGAGTGCTCACAACATGTGGTCTCATTACATTAAAACAACTAAGGCGAGCTAAAGGGAAAAATCCACAAAACTGATAATGGTGCTAATGGAAAGCCTTTAGGATTTAGATAAATGAATTGACATATGGGAATTAAGAATGGAAGTAAATACAATTGCTAAGAGCACTCATTCAAGGTATTGAAGGACCATGACGCACATGAGAAATTTAATGAAGACCTTTGTGAAGCACTATTGGTCACCCCTCATCTTTATTGAAGGCTATCATGAGTTAAATGAAAATGAGTATTTGTGGTATTATTCTCCTGTTCTCCTATGCCCCTTGAAGAGAAAAAACAAAGAGCCATGTTGTGAGTACATGTAGTTATTAATGGAGAAGCTATTTGATTCAATAGCTTGAATCTGACTTAATTCTCAACATATAAAACAATCCACAACCCTTTTTTTGCATTAACTCTTCTCCCATGTCTGAATATAGTATGGCAAGCCATGCATTGCTAGTGCTACAGAGGAGCAACAATGTATTGAGTAATTAAACAAAGTAAAAATAGAATTTATGTGATTTTAATTGTTTCAGCATTGTGAGTGTGTAAGAGAGAGAGTGAAGAATATGGTGGTGAGTAGAGGTAGTTGAGCAACGACAATCCGGCTTCAAAGGAGAGTTATAGAGATGAATGAAAGGAGTTGGTACTTCAATATACAATATTTATGTTTTTGTCCAAATGTATTATCCTCTATTTTCAATTTGAAAATTGTATGAAAGGAAGAACAATGACTAGAGAAGGTAGTTTCCTACATTCATAAGAGGTTGGTGCCTCTTGGAAATTTGTATCTTTCTATTTGAAGGGTATTGGGGCCTCCTGGGAATGGGTGCTCACAAAAAATTCATGCAAATAAGCGGGTGATTAAATTACATCATAATAAAAAACATATTAGTGGCTTTCTCAGACTCATTTTTACATAAAAATACCTGTGTCATTTTGCGTGTATGTTGTTCATTTCTAGTATTTGAATGTCTTATATTTCTATTCATGTTTATTGTAGTATGAATGCTCTCTCAAATCACTAATAATAGTGAAAATAATTGAAGGTTTGCACTTTTTATGAATGCAACTATTAATGATTCACCGCTCCTCTCATTAATTCCTTATTACAATAATTGTTGTTAGAGAAACGTTCTTCATGAACATTCTAATTGTTGTTAGAGAAACGTTCTTCATGAACATTCTAACCACTCAAAGCTAGATTCATGAAGAATATGTCTAGGTAAGAGAGTCAAGGTACCTACCCAAGCATGATACCAGTCTTTCATGGTACAAACTATGCCTTATTGAAAGTTGAGTTGGAAGCTTATCTTATGTCCCTAGGAGTAGATGTTTACAGTTTTATTCTAGTAGATTATGATGTCCCTAATGTCCATCACACTAAAAAGCCTATGTGGAAATAATGCTAAAACCAAGACTTTCATTCTCTTTGTGCTAGTGAGTTTCAAATCATAAAAATTATGTACTAGAAGTCTTCTAATGAAGTATGGGTCAATCTCAATCAAAGTCATGAAGAAGATGATAAAGTTAGAAATGAAAAACATCAAACCTTGAAAATGAGTTTTGAAATCTTAAAAATACATAGAGAAGAAAGCGTGGAAGAATAATTTCTCAGAATTGATGAAGGTACCTTTATGATTCGAGGAGTGTGTGAAGTTTTGAAAAAATATATCATTGTTCAAAAGGTCTTGAGATCTCTAAGCATGAGATTTAATGCAAAAATGTATGACATTAAAAACATGTCTCATTTATAGAATATCAAATGGATGAGTTGTTTGGTACTCTCATGACCTATTAAACCATCATCTTCTAAATATTCCTCTGTGTATGCATCATGTGGGAATGGATCCTTGTGCATAAGAGTCCCTAAAGCTATAATCTTTGATGTTGGTGGCCTTGATAACATGTTGGCCAACTTGTTTGTGTTTCCCTTCTTATACTTAATCACCAAATTAAATTGCCACAAAAACCCCTTCCACTTGTATTGCCTCCTCTGTTGTAGCTTATTATGGGCCTAAAGTTACTGTAACAACTCGTGACGTGTGTGGATTATTATATCCTTTCCTATTAGATAGTTCTTCCATTTCTTAACACATTTCACCATGGCATAGAGCTCCTTCTCATAGGTAGGGTAGTTAAGAACTCCTCGAAGAAATAATTTAGAATGGTAGAAAATAGACCTTCCTACTTGCATCAAGACAACTCCCATAACATAACTAGTCAAATATGTCTCCAGTTCAAAGGGCCATTTCAAGTTTGGTAATGCGAGAAATAGTGCTTCACTTATCTTCTTCTTTAACTCATCAAAACCCTTCTACTACCCTTTTCCCCACTAGAAACTCTTGCCACTTGTTTTTATGGCATGGAGTGGTGTTGATAATCTTGAAAACGAGGGTATGAATCTCCTCAAGTATTGTGGTGCTCCAATGAAACTCATAAGTATGGGTCAATCTCAATCAAAGTCATGAAGGAGATGATAGAGTTAGAAATGAAAAACATCAAACCTTAAAAATGAGTTTTGAAATCTCAAAAATACATAGAGAAGAAAGCGTGGAAGAATAATTTCTCAGAATTGATGAAGTTACCAATATGATTCGAGGAGTGTGTGAAGTTTTGAAAAAATATATCATTGTTCAAAAGGTCTTGAGATCTCTATGCATGAGATTTAATGCAAAAATGTATGACATTAAAAACATTTCTCATTTATAGAATATCAAATGGATGAGTTGTTTGCTCTTCTCATGACCTATTAAACCATCATCTTCTAAATATTCCTCTCTGTATGCATCATCTGTGAATGGATCCATGTGCATAAGAGTCCCTAAAACTGTAATCTTTGATGTTGGTGGCCTTGATAGCATGTTGGCCAACTTGTTTGTTTTGCCCTTATTATACTTAATCACCAAATTAAATTGCTGCAAAAACCCCTTCCACTTGTAGTGCCTACTATGTTGTAGCTTATTATGGGTCGAAAGTTACTGTAACGACTCATGTCATGTGTGGATTATTATCTCCTTTCCTATTACATAGTTCTTCCACTTCTTCACACCTTGCACCATGGCATAGAGCTCCTTCTCAGAGGTAGGGTAGTTAAGAACTCCTCGAAGAAATAATTTAGAATGGTAGAAGAGAGGCCTTCCTACTCGCATAAAGATAACTCCCGTAACATAACTAGTCAAATATGTCTTGAGTTCAAAGGGCCATTGCAAATTTGGTAATGCGAGAAGGAGTGCTTCACTTATCTTCTTCTTTAACTCATCAAAACCATTCTACTACCCTTTTCCCCACTAGAAACTCTTGCCACTTTTTTTTTATGGCATGGAGTGGTGTTGATAATCATGAAAACAAGGGTATGAATCTCCTCAAGTATTGTGGTGCTCTGATGAAACTCATAACCTTAGTAACATTTTTAGTCACCAACCATTTCATGATGACCTACATATTTGAAGGATCTATCTTCAATTTTCCTCCACCAATCACAAATCCCAAATACATCAAGGACTCTTGTGCAAACTCACACTTCTTGAGATTTTCTAGCACCTCGTACTTCTTCAATGTTTCGAGCACCTCCATGAAATGTGAATTATTCTCCTCCCATGTAGGACTATATACCATTATATCACCCAAATAGACAATAACAAATGAATCTATAAAATGGCGTAATACATCATTCATTAATGTCATAAATTTAGTTGTTGCATTATAGAGGATGAATGGCATAACTAACAACTCATACAAACCTTGCGTGTTTTTGAAGCTGCTCTTCCATGTATCTTCTTCTTTGACTAGAATCTGGTGATATCAAGACTTTCAGTCTAGCTTAGTGAAATAATTTGTTTGTTGCAACTGATCTAGCACATCGTCTATCTAGGGCATGGGGTATCTCTTATTGAGCATGATTTTATTCAATGCCCTATAATCTTTAGAAATGTGTGAGGTCCCATTGTTCTTTGGCACAATGATGATGGGTGACCCACATGGTGATGTACTCAATCAAATGACACCATGTTCCAACAGTTGTTGTAACTATTTCTTCACCTCACTTGTTTCTATAGCGTACTTCATTTACAACCCAATATTTTGCAATGGGGAGTGTGAAAATAGCTAGATCCCGTTCTCCACTTCTCTCTTAGGATGTATCCCTTTAGGCTTTAGGAACACATCCTTGTATTCCTATAACAACTCCCCCAATTGTTGTTTTCTTTTTCTTAGTACACCCCTCTAAGGATGCCTTACCTCTTATTGAGTCGTCTATAGACTAATTTTCTCTTAAAAGAAATAAAACATACTTCTTGCTAGAACTAATCAATTTAATTGCTTTGTTGCCACGTACGATTGAAAATTTTTACTTTTATTTATGCACGTTGATGATGAACGATATTTCATCCTTGATGAGATGGTACTAGTTAGCTCTCGTCATGAATATAGCATGAGACATGTACATGTGTGGACTGTAAAACACAACTCCACATACATCAAGGGGAACCACATACAGATCTACCTCATGAATAAAATAAACACTCATAACAAATGTAAGTTTACACTAATTTTTTACCTTAAGCTTTGCATCCTTATGTACCCATCCCAATGGATATGGGTTCGGATGATCACTCCATCCCTAACATCTTGTCTAGATCTGCTGCAATGAGATTTTCCTACAATCCTGAGTCAAACAGAGCATCAATCTTCATCTTGTTGACTTGTATCTTTACATGAAAGAGTTTGGTCATTTCTTTATCTTCGTGTTGTTCAAGGATACCCATATTCACCTCCTTTTGAACTAATGTATAGGCGATCTTCTCATCCATGTCTAAGCTTTTCTCAACTTGGTTGTGTGAATTAATGACGATGATATTCTTCTTCTTATTATCTTTCTTCCTGTTCTTTGAGTTTAGCTCTCAATGCAACTTCCAAAACCTCTGCTCTGTATCACCATCAACGTTGTAGTGGTTACTAGGATTTTTGCACTCATGTGTTGCGGCTACCATATTTTTATCCTTTTCCCCTTTTTGTTTCTTCTTCCCATCCTTAGAAGTGTCTTGTCTCTCTTTTTTCTTTGATCCACTAGATTGTGCTCTTTTCAGACCTATGTTCTCGAGGTGTTGTACCTATACATAAGTATCATCCATCATTTTGGGCTTGAACAACATCACTTGTTAATGGAGATTGTGGTGCATACATTTCAAATACTTGAGGAGTACAAATGAGTACTTTGGAGAGATACACAACATTATAGCCATTTTTCTGAATTTTGAGTACTCCTAAATGCTTTGGCATAGATTTTTCCTGAAATGTGATTGCTACCAAAGGATAGGAAAGCGTACTCCAAGAGATGAAATGCCTTTCCAACCTGAAATGATTTTTGAGCCATTTGAAAAGTGGGGCACGGACTTTGTTGGAACTATTAATGCTCCATCCAAGAAAAAGAAGTATATCATTATGTGAATTAACTATCTCGATAAGTGCACTGAAACTAAGGAAATTAAGGCTAAGCGATGATCTGTTTCCTACAATTCGTATAGGTAAGCAATGATCTATTTCATTGCAAAATCCTCCCTTTTTGAAGAATTACAAATTGATGAAGGTATAGATAAGAAAATAGTTTTACGTGATTATAACATTTTAGATGAGTTGGAAAATATTTGGATCAGAATTCCATTGCCTCAACCTTTAAAGGAAATCCTATTTTTCCAAAAGAAATAAAGGAGTTGTGTATTGAATATCCTAGAAGAAAATGAAAATAATTCTAAAGAGTTCAATTGATTAAATAGGGGGGTCATGATTAGCCTCATCATTCGGTAACTATATGTACCTTAAGTGAACTCCTAGCTTAGTCACATAAACTCTTCTCACAATTTATTACATGTTTTGATTATATTTTGTTTAATGACATGAGTTAAAGTGGGGTATTACACCTAGTGGACTAATATGCATTGAATGTAGGTTTGGAAGAGTAAATCGAGGAATTTTAGCAGATTAAGGTTTGTAACTTGAATGGGACAAGGGAGAGTGCTTGTAGGAGGTAAATCCTCCTCATTTACTCCTCTCTCATCCAAATATTTCTCTCTTAATCACACCAACTTAGAGTACAAGCAGCCAATTCATGAAGATCAAAAGGCAGCAGAGTAGGTGATAGTCAAAGACTTAGTTGATCTCGAGTTTGGGAGTTAGGCCTCCCTAGATTTAAGGAAGTCGTTTCGGACTTCAATTGTATAGAAAATAGGCCTAGAGCCTCATTAGGATTCAGTTTTTTGTTGTAAAAACAATGGTTATTTTTTAGCTCCAGACTTGTGGAAGAAATTGCTATGGAATTTTCTGTTTTGTTAATGAGAATGATATTTTTTATGATTGAGTATTCAATTGACTCAGAGGGATGAAGCTCTTTGGTTAGGGCCCAACCCTAGAAGGAAAGGCTACTCTTCTCGTATATGTATGCTTAGATTGGTTTCATAGATCCATGATTAAACTGTCCTTAGAAGTATTTCATTGCAGGAAATGTAGATTTGATTAATTTTTATTACTTTGCTTCCATTTGTGCTCTACCTCAGTAGCAGGTTACAAGGGGAAACAAACATCACAAATATTCTAGTAGGTGTCTTGGCCTCACCTCTTCCTTCGTGGATCATGATTTGAGGAAAGGACCCCTATGCAGCCCCAAAAAGAGAGACTTCTATTTTCTCATAACATTTAGGATTTACTGTACTTGAACTAGAATTTGATAAGTTTGAAAGTGTAGGAATTAACTACCATCTCTTCCATCTTTAGTATTACAATAGATATCATCAATGATTCCATTTCATTCTGAAATTTTCCTCATGCATGAAGTAGAGAGTTAGCTAATTCAACTTTCTTTTTCTAGCTTATTATAATTCTTCTTGTTTACATGATTTCTTGGAAAATAACAATGTTTCATGTAGAGAATGTGTTTCATAACTAGAGATATATACCATAGCAAGAAACCACCTTCCAACTTCATCCATCCATAATCATTCCTTGCTTCCACAAAGACCTTCACCAATTTCATCATTTTACATAGAAATTCCTCCAGGCATGATGAGCAAACAAAACCATCTCCTAACCTTGGCTTTGAGTTCTAAGTGACCCTAGGAATTTTCTCGCTCCATTCCACCTATCAGCCTCCTTCCCTAAGCCTTCAATCACATCTAGCACCAATCATTCTCCTCTCTGCTATATCGTGTAGAAATAGAGCGAATCATGTAGGTTTTTAGTACATCTAGTAGGTTTTCCTATAGTGGACTCTTTTAAGGCCAAAATTGAGTGAAAATTATAGGAAGCAACACAAGGGTGCCTGAGGGTCTCCCAAAACTCCCAACCATTCTCCAACATCCATAATCCTCCTCCCATATCATCAAAAGAGATTAGGGTTCATACTTCCATGGTTAGGATAGTAGCATTTCATACATGTTAGCTTGACATTCTTGTAAAGCATAGTTTCTTAGCAGTTAGTTATCGAATGGAGTTTTTCTAGCATAGGATTTAAGTCATTTTCCTTATTACAGTAGACAATGTTTCTCTTAGAGTAGATTCCTCTTTCTTTGATTAGTAATCAGGATTATTCTGAATCCATAGAACTCTGACATGAAAACCCTAATGCTATCTCGCGAGTTGAATAGTAACAAAAGACATAACCATCAATTTTACTTGTGTATACAACAGTGTCACCTCGAAGTTTGTACAAACCCTAGGTTGATAAAGTAAAGCTTGTAGCACTAGGAGTTGCATCATTCTTGTTGCAATACTCTTTCTCATCAAGAGGCAAGACCAAATTTGATGCCCTAAAACAAGACCCTCCTAAATCTTCTTTTGATGATGATTCTAGAAGAAAGTAGAATTATCCTTGCCTCATCTGTGAGGAGGATCATTACACTAAGGATTGTCCCCGATGATCTGATGTTAGTCACTTGCTAAAAGAGACTCTCGCTATCTTAAAAGAACCCTTTCCATAACCATCTGTTTTTTGTCTTTGCAAACTTGGTTTGGAGATGTCATCAAGTCATTACAATTGTTCTGATGATGGTACTTATTGTAGCACACAGAACCCCTCTTCCACAGCATGGGTACTTTATGACCCTAATGACGAGCTGATTAACTTAGAAGGTATATTCCTTGTTTGAACAACCAATAATATTTTTGAATATAGTGGAGTTATTGAACTCTTGTGAGAAGTAGTTTCTCTTGGAATTAGGGATATAGTTGTCAAGTTGGATCCAGAGCAAGTTGTGTTACAATTAAACAGTCATTACTTAGTGAGAAATCCACAAATATTGCGCATGTATCTATGTGTTACATTGCTAGAAATAAATTTTGATTATATTACATATCAACATATTCCACATAATTTAAATACATTAACTGATGCATTGGCAAATTTTGTTATTGATAGACATTTACGTCATTTGTAAAAATTGAATCATGTTATGAACACATAAGTAGGAATAAAAAATTCATATATATATCACATCTTCCTTAGTGTTACATGAAAATGTGAGAAAATAGAGTGTTCTCACACATTTGGCTTTCAAACCCTACAAAATGTGTAAAAGACTAGATAAACTATCAAACTACATGGCCTAGCAGTCGATGCAGTCTCAGAGAGACTCCCAGAGTATATCGCTACCAACGTAGTGAAACATTGTTGATAGTGGCATAATCTAGAACCCCTCGAGTGATTACGTCTAGATTGCACTCCATATTTTCTAAGGGGTCAGCCCCTTCCTCGTAGTCTTCACCCACTATCGGATGGGCACCTCAATGTATTATTGGGAACATGTCTCATGGTCTCTTTGGTCCCACATCTGCACATTTATCATAAGTTGAGTCTTATCTTACACTTTTATAAAAATCATAAAACTTGAAAAAATAAAAAGATGAGTTTTTACCTGTGTCGGTCCACTATTCACCTAGTGGTAGAGGCAGATCTCAATCCCCTCTAAAATTTGAGTCGTATTAAGTGTAACCATCTACCACAAGCAGTTAGCATTCAAGCCAAGTGAATAATTATGGTGGATAATGCATATGTTGACCTATGCATCCTCGAAGCATGAGTTGGCTCCATCTTAGGAGCCTCAGATCTTGTGGGATAGGATGTGGTACTTCTTCCCACAATACTAGAAGAGGAACACTCACTCCACGAAGAAGGTGACTAGTATAGAACAAGACCCGAACTTCTTTAGGTGTCTATGCTTACCGTTGGACATTTGTTGCTTCATGTTCGCCAAGGTGCCTCTACACTAGTGGAAGATGGTTGGGGTCAAAAATGTGATATCATATTGAAATTGAGACTTGGAAGCCTCATGCACATATGATGTTCTAGATACATGTGCCATGGTGAACAAAATTATTCTGAGAATGAGGTTGTTGGTGATTGTTGCAATCTTCACCTTTCCTCCATTGGTTATCTCGACACCAGGATAGTATCTCTAGACTAGACTCCTAGTACTCTCACCTCGTTAGCGAGATCCAAAGACTTGAATTGCTTCTCTTCGCCAGGATAATCTGGTGATGAATTAGATGCCCATTTCCTCCCAATTCTTGCCCTAGGATGATGAAGATATCTTGATCTACATCCCAAAGGCTGATTAGATAGGGTAGAAACTCCATATGAGCCCTCAACCATCTGGTGCTGAAGAATAGTGAACAAATTGATATGTTAAGAGTACAAAACAAGAAAAAAGTTGAAGATGTTACTTTTTCTATTTTCTATCCTAGATGTAGGTATAAACATTCATTATGAGAATGTTCTGTTGACAATATTGATTTTTTTTATATGTGCGGAGATTCAAGCTACAGAGGACTTCACTTTAATATCAACACTCATGTTTATTTTCCAAAATGATGTCGGGATAAGTCAAACAAAACAACCTTGTTATGTTGTTCATAAAAGACCTTAGGAGCCTTGTCAAATAGGTATGGCACAATATCCTAATGGAGAAATTCCTTGTTATGCACAACCACAAAGTGATTGGAGCACAACCCTATTATGGAAGACATGGCCATGTGAGCCACAAAACTCATCTTGGTTAAAGGGATGGAAACGTTCTTATGGTAGAAACACTAACTACCCTCAATATTTCCAATAATATCCTCAATATCAAGCTCAAAATTATTCTACACCCAAACCTCTAAAACATCCCATCCATAATTCCAACATCAATTGACTACAAGTCAACCCCTTCAATTACCATGTACTTAATTTCCTGAGTTAAATGAATTACCTTCTTATCTACTCCCTAATCCCAATAATAAAGTGCCTTAACAATTGATTTATAATATGCAAGCCGAAATGTTTCAAGCTTATATAATAGCTCTTCTATATTTAAATGATGTCCAAGTTAGATATCCTCAATTTCTATATAATGAAATACCCCTTGTTGTCATTCAAGAATATAAAGAGGATAAATCTTGTGAAGAGGAGGAAAATCCTCAACAAGAAATTCTCCTCGGAAGGAATATATTCGTACACAAATAGGTGAAAACAAAATAAAAACAATTCCTAAAATTCATATAGCTAAGAAATCATCTATTTCCTTACAAAATCCCACCTTTTCGAAGAGATTACAAATTGATGAAGGTATAGATAAGAAAATAGTTTTATGTGATTATAAAATGTTAGATGAATTGGAAAATATTTGGATCAAAATTCCATTTCCTCAACCTTTAAAGGAAATCCCTATTTTTCCAAAAGAAGTAAAGGAGTTATGTATTGAAAATCCTATCAGAAAATGAAAATAATTCTAAAGAGTGCAATTGATCAAAAATATTGAAAGCATTGTGATGCAAAAACCAAAAATTGAAAAATACTTAGATCCACTTAATCCAATTGTAAAGGTGCCTACCAATGGAAATGAAATTGCAAACACTTTGACTGTATTATGTGCAAATATAAACATTATTTCAAAATAATACAATGGATAAGGTGAAATTAAATAATATTCAATATAATCATACTTTATTGGAATTAGAAGATATAGATGTTCTCAAGTGTAAGGGTATATTAGAATATGTATAAGTACTCCTATATCCATGGGAGTATCCTATTTATTTTATGATACTAACACAAAAAACTAATCTATGATGACATACGTGATTCTTGGTAGGCCACAGTTAGCTAATATTGATGCATTCATATGTTGCAAGTCTAGTGATATGTTCACTTCAAGTGGAAATATCACTAAAATGTTCATAGCATATGTGCGAGTAAGAAAAATAATTGAAATATAGAATGGGAAATGAATTGAAGGATATCATGGAAATTATGAAGATATCAAACTAGTTTTAACTATCTCACAAAATTATGAGGAAGATTAATTAGTGAATTTAATGAATAATCATTATTTTTCATCATATTGTGAACAAAATTATTGTGTCCATATATTAGAGAAAAACTTTCAAGAAGAATTCAATATTGAATACTTTTCGTCTTCACAATATAAAATGTTATTAAACTCAATGGAAAGGTTTGGAAGTTCTCTTATAGAAATTTATCCACTTAAAACATTAGACATTGACAATAACTTCGAGGAATTTCGAAAGAAATAGTTAATAAATATGCTAAAAAAACATTCCTCTATATTTGCATGGGAATATATGGACATGAAAGGAATTAATTCAAATAGATGTATGTGTAAAATTTACATACAAGAGAGTGTCAAACCTGTAGGACAACCTCAAGGAATGATGAATGATAATATGAGGGAGATTGTTAAAGATGAGTTACAAAAATTTCTCAATGTGAATTTTATTTACCTAATTTGAGATATCCAATGGGTTTCACCATTACTTAGTGTGCCTAAGAAAACTTAAAAGTTGAGAGTTTTTCTTAAAAGTGGAGAGTATGCATAGATTATGGATGATTAAATAAAGTAACTCTAAAGATCATTTCTCATTACCATTTAATGATCAAGTATTAAATTAGAAGGGAAGAAGTATTTCTCTTTTCTTGATGGACTTAGCACATAAAATCACATTCAACTTGCATAAGAAGATGCATATAAGATAAGTTTTACTTGTCCATAGGGTATGTATGCTTACATGGAATGCCCTTTTCTTTTGCATAATTCCCCTATTACACTTCATAGAGCAATATTAGGTATCTTTTCTCGCTTGATCGATGATTTTGTAGAAGCTTATATGGATGATTTTACTCTTTATCGAAATAATTTTGTAGGGGATATGGAGAATTTGGAAAATTCCCTTATTATATGTAAGGAAGTTAATATTTCAATATGTCATTAAAAAATCATTCTGATTTTTAGCAAAGGAATTGTTCGGGTGTTAGAATCAATGTAGATTCATTAAAGGTTGAGGTTATCTCTAAAATTTTAGTAGCAACATGTTAAAGAGATGTTAGAAGTTTTCTTAGATTCATGAGTTAATATAGAAGTTTTATAAAAAGCTTCACAAATATTGTTTCACCACTTTTCAAATTACTCACTAAAGATTGTGAATTTCATTGGAATTATATTTGTTAAAAAGCTTTTGAATTGTTGAAACATAAATTTTGAGACACCAATTTCAAGAGGGAAAAATTGGTCCCGTCCACTTGATATTTATAATAATGCTTCAAATACAACCATAGGTGTTGTGTTGGGACAAAAATACTTTACTCATTATTCTATATACTATTTTAAAATATGAAAGCTTTGTGCAAAAACATCAAAGTCCTATGCAAAAAGTTGAACGTAATTTGCAGAAAACTGAACAGAAGTAAATTTCCTTTTCAATAATCTAAATATAATAGAATGTACTTTACAATGATTTGAATGTAATTTGCAAAATAACTAAATGTGCTTCCGAGAAAATTGAATGCTCAATGTTACAATTACATAAAATGTGGATTTCTTCTTCAAAACATTTGAGATCAATGATTATATATAGAACATAAAGTTAAGGATCATATGTAGAGAACTAGGAACAAATATGACACAATTATATTTTCTTCCAATGACCGCGAAAAACCCCTAAGGGGGAAAACCTGAACAAATTCTTCTTCTATTATATTTCTTCAATTTTTGAGTAGAGTAGACACAGATTAAGAATGCATAAAGTCACCAATGTCTCATCTAGTTGATGTTTAAGTGGACATGCCTTTTACCTAAATATCTTTTCCTTCTCTTACATATCATGTGATTCACACATTCTCTTCCTCCTCCATCACTGTAGTCCACACTAAAAGATCTTTCTTATTCACAATGAACATGCTACTCTCCATTCTCAATTTTTTCTTTATTAAATAGATGAGAAGGAGAGGAGTTACAAAATGTATTTATTCCTTTACCCAATAATAGGAAAATAAAATTCCCTAATGGAGGAGTTACTTGAGGAGAAGTGGAACTCATCCGACAATAGAGAGAAAGGTGTTGGAAATAAATACTCAGAGGGGGGGTGAATCAGTATTATCAAATTATTTTCAATATATCTTCTTTATTTACACTTTGAATTATTCTTTGTATGTTAGTACCATAAAATAATCAGCATGAACAAGAAAAACAAATAGTCGCACCAAAAAACACCAGATATAAGGTGGAAACCCAATGTGGGTGAAAACCACCTACTGCAATATATCTCTATCTTCTTTCAATTAGAAACTCCTTTCTAATGATCTTGTACTGGTGCAGTCCTTTACTAGTACGCAGGCTACAACCTGCAAAGAGCTACAACTCTCTCTGGTTTTCCAGTTTCTCCCAGAAGGGAGATACAAACCCCTTTGCTCTTTTAAGGACCATGTTTCATTAATTTTCGGACTGGATCCTTGAAGATCAAATAATCATCAAGTACATGAAAATCACCCAATCTACTTGTACAATAAACCAATGAATTACCCACTCTTCAGAATGTTGTAAACGGAAAAGAATACCAGAAATCTAACCCCAGAACTCTGCTGTAATAGATAAAATACAATCAAAAATTGTTTCAAAATAATACCGCAACTTCACCAACACGGGCCTGCGTATGTCTGCAGCTCTTTTAAGACATAACTGTGTAGATCCGCGCTAGTTGTTCTTCTGCTCTGTGAACTTTTCTTCTGATCCGCACCTTCACTTCTGACTTACTGCATAGACCTGCACTGTGCATCCATGTAATCATCATCTTCAAATGCCATCAAAGGTTTATAGTCATTACCTCGTTCATCTTCATCATTATTTGATAGACCGTCACTGTCTTCATGAGTGTAGTAGCTCTTCTTATTTGCATTCTATTTCTTGTTCCATCTAATAGGTTCCTTTCCCTTGTCGATCTTATCCTTATGAGGAAATTTGGCAGCATAGTGACCTACTCTTCCACAAGCAAATCATTTGAAGGGCAGCTTACCTCTGAACCGTCCAGTACCTCGTTGAAGATTTCTGACAAAATTTGATTCTTCTTCTTCTCCTGATTCATAGTACTCTCCTTTGCCTGAAGCCTTGAAGGCAGCTTCTCTCTTGTCAGATGGACCTCCTTTCCTCATTTCATAAGAAGTTAGAATTCCATGCAGTTGTGACATTTTAAGATGTTGGAGATTTTCCTTTTCTTCTATAGCAGAAACTTTAGATTCAAACCTAGGTGACAAAGATCTTAGAAATTTTTCAACCACAACAGCCTCTTTTATTTTTTCACCCAAATTTTTCATACAATTAACAATCTCATCTACACGGAGAAAATAGTTTGCCACACTATCATCATTATACATCTTGAGATTTTCATACTGAATCCTGAGGGTTTGAAGTTTTGCACATTTTACCTGATCATCTCCTTCATAGCTTAGGACGATCTTGTCCCATATTTCTTTTGCCGATTTATACTTCATAACTTTCACAAATTCTGATTGAGATAGGCATCCTAGAAGACTATTGACTGCCTTTGCATTTGTTTCATATTTCTTTTTCTCTGTTGGATTTGTAGGAGTAGCTGATGGAAAAGTATACCCTATTTCTATGATGTCCCAAACTTCAGTACCCAAAGATTGAAGATAGGTAGTAACTCTTACCTTCCAATATACGAAGTTTGTCCCATCAAAAATCGATGGCCTGATCGATGCTTCCCTCTCATAGTTGCTCATGATGATGGATCTTCCTTCAAGCGATCAAGCTCCTTCAGAAGGACCTGCTCTGATACCAATTGTTGGAAATAATACTGAGAGGGGGGGTGAATCAGTATTATCAAGTTCTTTTAATAAATCTTCCTTATTTACACTTTGAATTATTTTTGCATGTCAGTACCATAAAATAATGAGCATAAACAAAGAAAACATATAGTCACACCAAAGAACACCAGATGTAAGGTGGAAACCCAATGTGGGTGAAAACCACCTGCTGCAATATGTCTCTATCTTCTTTCAATTAGAAACTTCTTTTACAATGATTCTGTACTGGTGTAGTCCTTTACCAGTACGCAGGCTGCAACCTGCAGAGAGCTACAACTCTCTCTTGTTTTCCAGTCTCTCCTGGAAGGGAGCTACAACCCCCTACTTTTCAAGGACCACTTTTCATAAATTTTCAAACTGGATCCATAAACATCAAGAGATCATCAAGTACAAGTAAATCATCCAGTCAACTGCAGTAACCAGATCAACAGTAACAGTAAAATAAACCCAGACCACCTTATCAACAGAAAACATTGAGCCAACAAAAGGTCTTAAGGCATATACACAGTTTTTCTTTCTCTGGTTTGCGTGCATACGCACTTCACCTTTTGCTCCCTTGCATATACCCGCAGAGACCCTTCTGCTTCACCGCGTACCCACGCACTGTTTCTTCAATCACGCTGCGTACTGTTACTGTAGGCACGCACCCACAGATACTATCACGCCGCGTACTGCTACTGTAGCCACGCACCCATAGATGCTATCGCGCTGCGTACCTACGCACCTACGGCTTCTGGAGCGTCGCGTACTTTCCCTGTGCCTACGCACCTGAACCTCTGTCGCACTGCGTACCCATGCACAATGCCTTCTTCTGCTCTGTGTACCCACGCACTTCTCCTTCTTCTTCTCTGCGTACCCACGCACTTGTGCCGTTAATCACCTACGTACCTCTGATTAGGGCTGAAATGGCAGTCTCCCAGTGTGATACCGATAGTCAGATGCTTAGATCTGATCATGTGCTCAAGAGATCACCCTTCATAGATTCGCCTTTAACTTTACTTTTATACAGATCAAGATTTTGAAACAATAACCCAATATTTCCGATCTTAACATATTCAATTTGCAAAAAATACTTAGCCAAGTGATCTCCTTTGCTTTATATAGGCAAGCTCTTCCTAAAATCATAGATCAATAGCATAGATAACAAATACAAGGGGCCCCAAAACATGGGGCTTAATCATAATAATATAAAGCAATACCATGGGCCAAAACCATAGGATCAAGAACGACGGGCTAAATACCACAAGCCAAACATAAGAAACCCCACAAGAGCATGATTTATTGCCTTGAAGTGTGTGCAGTGGGGTCCGCACCTTCTGAATGGGTAACCTGCGGGTATGACCGCATCTCCTGTATGGGTAACCTGTGGGTCCGCACCTTTTGAACCATTCACCTGTGAGCCTCTTAATTTCCATTATTTTGAGAGCCTTAACAGACCATTGCCACTTGAGTGAGTTTCCATCAAGTACAACACCTGTATCATAGAGCCATACCAGAATCATAATGCCAACATCATATATTTCAACATATCTTCAGATCGTTCATATTTGATTGTTCTCCTTGTTCCCTGGTGCAAACCTATTTCAAATCAGATCACATATGAATAATCCATTACAATGCACACCTAACTCCTTGATCTCTGTCTCCTTAAATGATTTTATCCTTTTCCAATACAAAATCATTTGGTAATGTTGGTATTAATTTGACAAGGTCAATTAGACATTGCCGAAACAATACTTGTTAGAAAATGATATATTACAAAGAAATGGAACAAATAAAATATTGTAGAAACATAAACATAGAAAACACATAAAACAAGAGAGACACAAATATATGTGGTTCATCCAATTTGGGCTATGTCCACGGAGAAACAACTAGTCCTTCCTTTATATTATCCATCAAAATGAAGAAATACAACCTACAACAGATTTGTTGTAATTTCCTCTTCGCTCTCACACAATCTCTTCTATCTTTCTCGGTCAGAATACACATATACACAAATGAAGTAAAATTCCCTCATATATAGTGAGGGGTTTCCTTCTAGGGAAAAAAACCATAAATTAAACATAACTTCTACTGTTAGATCATCCACCTAGTGAATGACTCAGATTGACTACGAAATTACAATATTTTACAAGGCAATTTTACATCTATTTTTAGCTTTGGGGGCATTTCCTCCGAACCCTTGCTAGGAGGGGCTCATAAAAGCATCATTTCCCCCCCTCTAAACCCTCCTAACATCGATTAAATGGCTGACATTGTCATCGTGTTTTGAACTATGGTCCAACACGGTGATACCTCTGAATAAAGAAGATAATCGGGCCCCACACCCAAAAAATGGTCTATTACCATGGTAATGGCTTCTGTTTTTCCATTTTCGACGGTCAAAATTTATGTATGTGACTTTTCTTCACAAAAACTACATATGTATGTCACAATTCTTCACAAGGATCATGTATACTTTTCAAACCTCACGCTTACATATTTTTCTGTGACTGAGGTGTCAATTCTCTTCCATATCTTTGGTAACATATGTACCCATCAAACATGTCATCTGCAATAATTCAATAGCCACCATATTATAACCAAGTTGACATCAAGGACATAATTTTCAAGTAGGTTTCCATAAAGGACAACATTTTAGCCATAATTCCATGAAATTATACCTTGAAAGAAATAAATCTTGATGATGCAGAGGAAAGAGGGAACCAGGTATCTATGAAGAACTGTTAGCTTATACTCTTATGAAGACAAGTTATAAGGATTGTGATGATGACTTCCTAAATATAAAGGAAGTCTAGATCTTCTCTAATTTTGAGAGTGAGTAAAGGAGTTTCCTTGTATAGGAACAAGGCTTTATTCTTAACATTAAAGGATAATAGGGATGTCCTCTTTGGTTGAGAGGGAGTGATGTTGGACATCAAATGTGCAATCTCCTCTTCAGGAAATGAAGAGATAATGACAGAGGATTTGATAAGCATCTATGGTTTCCTTGAGGGTAAAACATCCAAGAAAGGAAAGGTACCAACACTCTTTGAGGATGTGAAAGGTATAGGAGAGAAGAGTGGTCAAAGATGACCGACATTCTTTGAGGACTTAGGATTGGAAATCCAAGATAATAATAGTCCTAAAAGGAAGTACCTTGTAGACATCTATATGGGGTATGTGCCTTGTACAGGTATGGGAGTATCACATGTAAAGCCTCCCAACATAAATGCTCTTGGTTAAAGAAGAGCTTGTCTAGTTAGGCCTCAGAGACAATGCTAGTCATGATGATGATGATTATAGTGTGGCTTATCAATTTGAATCTTCTTGTGTGAATTCTTTAGTTTGAGATATGATGTTGTACTAATTGAAAAATTATGAATACCTCCCCAGTTAAGAGGGAGTTTTGAGAAATGTAATTAGTTTTGGTCTTCATAATTTTTGTACTCATTTCAATATGTATCCTATATAACAAACAAGAAAATAAAATAAAAATTTATTATTATTAAAGAGTGGGTTTCATGCTCATTATTGATGGCCTTCTAGGTAAAAGCATGTTTTTCATGCTTCTAGGGTTTTTTAGGTATTAAGATTTATTTCCTTGAGTTAAATGAGTTAGAATCATGTTTATAAGACCCTTATGAGAAAATTGTAATTGTAAAAATAATTATTTTTGTGTCTAGAAAGTCATGGAAACTCCAAAAGTACAAGTTGGCCCTGGCAGCATCAAGTCTGCCTAAAGTAGGGAATTCAACCCCTTTAGAAGGCTATAGAAAGAAGAAGTTTGACCCCATTTGGGACACAATCACTCCACAAGTTTGATATCACAAGAAGAAGTTCGATCTATAGCTGAGAAGAGAAGAAAGGAGAGAAAAGTGCAAGGAAGGGGAGGAAGGACACATTATTCTTTTTTTTGGGCTCTATCTATCTCACATGCATAAAATTATAGGGTTTCTGGGTTGAAATAAAAGGCCGAAAGTGCAGGACCAAAATGGAAGTAGGACAAAGTGTAGTATCATGTAGCCAAAAGGAAGGATACTCTATT
>APFE031024062.1:0-23488 GCA_000404065.3 Pinus taeda | reverse complement strand
GTCATTTTCAGTTACCTCCTATAGCCAGAGCGAGTCGAATGGTGAGGGATTGAAGTATGAATGCGTAGTTTGATATTAGTTTATTTTTCTGCAAGTTAGTGATTATATTACTCATTTAATTTTCAGTTACCTCCTATAGCCAGAGCGAATCGAATGGTGAGGGATTGAAGTATGAATGCGTAGTTTGATATTAGTTTATTTTTCTACAAGTTAGTGATTAGATTACTCATGTCATTTTCAGTTATCTCCTATAGCCAGAGCGAGTCGAATGGTGAGGGATTGAAGTATGAATGCGTAGTTTGATATTAGTTTCATTTTATGCAATTTAGATATCAGATTACTCAATTTGTTTATGATTACCTCCTATAGCCAGAGCGATTCGAATGGTGAGGGGTCAGAATATGAGTTGATGTAATATGATTTAGTTTACTTTGCTTACATTTTTTGAATTGCTTTAAGTTCAATTTTCTTTTTATACAACAGCAAGGATACTGGGTTTCATAGTCACTAGCTCACTGTTTGGTTTAATTAGAATTTATGTACATTTTTATTTTCTCTTAGTAATTGATTTTATCATTGCAAGTTTGAAAACCTTTTTGAAAACTTTGATCAATATTTCATCCCTTGTTTGATTGAAGTAGCTACATATTTACACTTTTGTTTAAGTACTAATTCCATCAATAACATGTTTTATGATCTTTTGAAGTGCTAAGTTTTGGAAGTTACCATTAGGGACATAGACTTTGTCTTGAAATCTACATCCATACTTGACCTATAAAATTATTTTTAAGACCTTAGAATATGATTTCCATTTTCATTAGATACTTTAGGAAACCAACAAGAACAAAACCACAAAAACAACATAAACTATAAAACAATGAAGTAAGAAAAAGGTTAACTAAGCACATATGGTGCACCACACTTCATCAGTTTACGATACCTGGATTGATAATTTATGTAGATCAATTTAAGATGTTAAATTGACTAGACAAACTTCCCTTATGTTTCCACTCCCAAACACCTCACGAGTGGGCCAAGTACACATCCTGCTTATAGTGCAATGTTGGTCCCACCGAGTTATAACTCTCTTGGCAATGCTTTTTCTGACAATTTTGGTGTAACTTCATTGTTTCATAACCATATTTGGTCATTTGGTGTCACTCTTACTGCTAGCTCGTTTGTCCCAAACATGTCAGTAACTGCGTAGATCCCTACCCAACCTACATTGACTTCTCAACTTGTAGTAACAGTAGGTGAAACACACGTTACTCTTAATATTTGTTCTCCTCCTTCTGTAGCCATGGAAACTGCAGTCCCCGCTATGAGTGGACAACCCCAAGTTCATATGTTCCACTATTTAGGGGGGAACTACCTCTACCCTAAGTACATCTTGTTTCTAGTGGAAACTATGCACCCCCTCCTCCAACATTAGGGGTAAATCAACCCATTAGTGTTGTTTCTAACCCAAGTGGAGCACCAGTTCCACTTGTATCAGGTAACTTCATCAGAGCCCCTTTGCAAGGTCACCAAGTCCCCTCGACTCAACATTCCTACTGGCTCTCAACAACTCCAAACTCCATTATCAGGATTTTCTCCTTATCAGCAGGTAGGTCCTCAAATGTAGTATGGTCCTCAAATGCAGTATGCTCATGGGACTGGTAATCCTCCTCTGTGGCCACAATTTCATATCCAACTGTAGTAGGGACCTTACCCGCAGCCACAACCGCAACCGCAGGTTTCCTTCCAATGCCAACATGACCTTACCAACAACCATGGCCACAAGTTCCTATCCAACCCCAACATGGACCTTATCAACAGTCGCAGCCACAGGTTTCCATCAAGTCCCAAGAGGGACCTTACCAACAACCTCCACCACAGTTTCCCTTGCAATCGTAACAAGGACCTTACCAACAACTGCTGGCAGAGTCGCAACAGATTCAACAGGGCCCTTACCAGCAAAAATATGGTTAGTTTGCTTCATAGGCTCCATACGTCTAATATGGTTACAAGACTCCGTATGGTCAACCTCCATATGGTCAACTGTTTTATGGTCAACCTCCTTATGGTCAACCTTCTTATTGACAAGACCCACCACAGTGGGGGTAGACCCAAACTCAACAAGGTTGGAATGCTCTATTTGGTATGTACCAGAGACCTTACACCCCATATAATCCACAACTTCCATTCTTGGCAACATTGGAATTGTTGGATGTGTCATGACTTACAAATGACCCAATAGTGCACTCACCGTATTGGCCTTCAGTACCAACTAAAATACTTAGCGGTTTCCCTAAGTTCGAAGGTAAATATAGAGAAGACCCACAAGCACATGTTATGACTTACCACCTTTGGTGTTCTTATAACTCTTGGATTGATGATTCAATCCGGTTGCATATTTTCCAATGCACTTTAACAAGTGTTTTCGCTAAATGGTACATTGAACTTCCTTAAGGTACTTTCCAAGATTTCAATTCTCTGGCCATGTCATTCCTCACCCATTTCCAATTACCTATTTGGTATGAAACTAGAACCCATATCTTAACATATTTAGGGCATACGACCTCCACTCATATCTCTGATCATATCCATGAATGGAGATGTAGATGCCATATCATCAAATTTGACATCTCGTATCAGCTTTTGGTTGAATGGTTTACCAAATAATTCACCCCCTATCTCTAAAGATATAGCCATGGGTCACTGTGTAACTGAGGAACAAGCCATCACCCATGCCCACTATTTGGATCTTGTTTATTCACAATCTGGTACGATGTATGAAATCCTACTTGGTGCCCTGTGGAAAACCGGTTACCCGATTCTTACTGTAGAGAACTGATTATATTTCACCTACTTGTTAGATTAATTGAACAAGTTACTTGCAGTTTTCTACGGCAAATACTAAAATACATAAACTAAAACCTACACCAAATAAAAGTGCTGAAAATAAATACAACATAGGAGAGAAATAAACATGACACACATCTACATAATTATTTTTGGAAAAATGTTCTCGAAAAAACCCAGTGTGGGAAAAATGGTGCAGTAGCTGAGGGTTTTCTTATTATGCAATAGTTTTTTTGAATACAATCTTTGGATGCCCTGTTGGCTATCCAATACAGAGAATATTACTAACACAAAGATGAATGATATTACCACATACTATCACTGGAAATCCTCGCTGATCTAGCCACTGAATGGCTAGACCCTAGCTGCCTCTGGGCAGTCTCTATGTAATCCCTATGCAGGCTCTGCGTTACAGCTAATGGGGTATGCGTTACTCCTCCCAACTGTTCAATTTTCCCATGAGATTTCGACTTATACCCTCTCGGTCTCACACCCTGACTTCTCGCTCTGGAAATCAATCCTCCAACAAATTTATGGATCCCCTCCTGGCTTCTGCATCGTCTCTGCGTGGCCCTGTGTTAGCCTCTCTGGCTTTGCATTGTCTTTGCTGGATCTCTCTGCCTTCTCTGTTGAGTGTTCCCAAATCAGGAGAAATCTTCAACCGGAACTATCCCTACCCCTCATTGCAAAATATCACTTTATATTTCTCTCCGGGAAATTGTTGTGCTTTAGAAATTCAATCTTCTCATCTCCACTCAATGTGTCTTCCAAATTCTCCTCAAGCATCCTCTTATAATATTTCTGTTGAGAACCAATGACCCAGATTAGATCCTAACCAATGGCTCATATCATTTTGTCTTGATCCTCATATTCTTCTAGAAGTTCCACCCATAGTTAGATTAATACACTTTAATTATTTTAATTTCCTAAGTTTAGCCTTAGGCACCCATTAAAAATAATTATTTATTTTAATAAAACTGATTCCGGTGGAATTTCCTAAAATAATTTTTGGGTATTGTGGAATGCATGTGTCCAAGACTCCATGCAAATTTTGAGGCTTAGAACACATCCAATGCTACCAAAAATAAACATGACGAATGACCTTCGACTAGTTTTGCATCTTCCACACTCGCAGATACACCACCCATTGATGGTATCATCGGATCTGTGGCCCAACAATCTAGTAATACCTCGATTACTTCTACGAAACCTAAATCCACTCAAGCTGCTGCAACCTCCAATACTGGAGACATCTCAAAGAATCCTGGTAAAACCTAATGGTAAATGTTTTCTAGTCTACCTCAACAAAAAAATTCTCGAAAGGAAAGAAAAAGGGTAAAGGAAAAGCTAAGCAGGATACCCCAAAACTGGATTCCCAAAAACCATTAGCTAGATATTCATCAAAGAAAAAGCCTAAATATTCGTGATGAGGATCATTACACTAAGGATTTACCCTTACGTTCTGAAGTAAGTCATCTTCTGAAAGGAACCATAGGGACGTTGGCTGTGGTGAAAGAAACTTTGCCATCTCAACAGACGCAAATGGTAGACCAACCCCATGCTCAAACTTCTGGAAGATGTTAAGTGTCCATGAGTGGCTCGGAACCTGTTTTCATAGCCACCAGATCAAAGGATTATCCAAATCCTGAAAAACCTGTGGTGGAGAAAGGTGCCACTAATATACCCTCTTCCTCCACTTCACCCAATTCTGATCCTCTCCATATCGAGAAACCTAGCACTGATTTCATAATCCTACCATGCCCTAAAGGTGTTCTTTGGAAATTGTCTTATAATCCAAATGCGCAAACTACCCAACACTACAATATTGTAGAATATTTTGCTCAAACACTCTTGACGATGTCGGCCTTAGAAGTCCTTCAAACATGTCCATTAAAATGGAAGGCTTTGCTATCCACCATTGGAGGAATTGATCCCACGGTTTCTAGCTTGATCACTTTTGATCTTGAAAATCATGTCCCTCATTTACTTCCTCATCTTGATTTTCTCATACAAGTTGTCCTCATGTGAAAAACCATTCACTGAACTGTTGTTGATGAAGGAGCCTCTACATGCATTATGTCCATATCATGTTGGAAAGCCATTGGTTCCCCCCCTCTCAACTAGTCTCCGAATACTTTGGAAGCTTTCGATGGGAGAGGTTTCCAATGTATGGTATTCTCAACTCTTTACCCATTGAGTTAGAAGGAAAAACTATCAATTTGGAAGTAGAGGTTGTTGAAGAAAATCTCAATTATAACCTTCTACTTGGCTGAAGCTGGAATCATGCAATTTTTTGTGTGGTCTCTTCTTTTTTCCGTGTACTTTGGTTTCTCCACCAAGGGAAAATTGTCACAGTAGACCAATTGGTCTTCTTTTCCTTTGACTCTTCAACTGGTAATGTACCTTATGTTGGGAAAACCAACATTCCTTATGAAAATGTTAGAGCAAGTCTTTTCAAAGACTCTATTTTAATGGGAACTTTTTCCCTTCCTCCTCCCACCAATGTTGCCTCAATTAACATGATCTCATCTAGTAATGACCCTTGGATCATACCTATACCTAATCAGATTGATAATTTTGGTTATACCATGTGAATCATCCCCATCGAGAAAGCTTACCAAGTTGCCCTTATGGCTTCCACAACTACATTTGAAACCAATGATCAATCGAGTATGGTCCTAGACTTGTATTCACAATCTTCTTGGCTTGGTTCTTCATATTCTAAAGATCCTTTGAATGAGACTTCCTTTACTGATGGAAGTGTCGCTGAAGTCATGTCTCTTGAACAAACCCCTTGGAATGATATTCGTCAACGTTCCTCTTTTCTTCATAGCCTTGGTGTGATTCATACCTTTCTAGATACTTCAGTTTCCCCTGCAACGACTGTTCCTTTTCATACTCCTATCTTAATTCACGAGGTGTTGTTTGAAGGAAATTTGGGAGAAATCTCGGCGACCATGCCTGTTGACATCTCTGTGGAACCAGGGATAGTCGAAAACATTCATATACTATGATGGAAATCATGCTTAATCTTGTAGATACTTTGTACATTAGTGCATGTTTCATTAGTGTGCATTCTTTTGGTGTGATTGTTTGCATTTTTGCAAACATGTTTTCCCCTACTTACTCTGTGTTCCACTTGGTTTGCAGATTTCAACGAACCCACTTTCTTATTTCAGTTTAGTTGATGGCGCTTTTCGTAGTACACATAATTTGTCTTCCTCTGCGTGGGCACTATTTTCTCCCAATGATGAGTTAGTGAGTTTACAGGGTATATGTTTAAGACGTAAAACTAACAACATAGCATACTATAGTGCGATCATTGAACTAGTGTCAGAAGCTATTTATCTTGGTATTAGGGCGTTAGTTGTTAAACTTGATTCATAACTCATTGTATTAAAATTAATCAGGCATTATTCTGTCAGAAACCATAAAATACGAATTTATTTGCGTGTTTGTCTCTTGGAAAGAAATTTTGATTACATAACATATCAACACATTCCAAGACATCTAAATACATTGACAGATGCATTAGCTAACTATGTTTTAGATCAACATTTGAAACATATGTAAAAATGAAAACTATGGAATAATAAGAACATTAGGTACATAGGGTAGAACATGTATGGAAGTTTGTTGAGACACATGGCTTCTCGAGCCTACATAAGTGCAGAAAATAAAACTAGAGACATGGCTATCAGCTAACATGGTTCTCATGATAGCATGGAATACCACTAATGACTTAGCTCAACATCCGAAGCAGTCTAGATGATACTCCCATGGTATGCCTCTGATACCGCAGTGCCACATCATCAATCGTATCATACTCTGGAATGCCTCTCGTCAAGGCCTCCACGTTGCGCTCCACCTCTACCACATGACTAACTACCTCCTCATAGGGTGCATCATCGAGTTTCCATGCCACCCTCCTTGCTATTGGAGAAACCCCTAGTGGTCTCTCTAGTCCAACATCTACAAAATATCATAAGTCTCAATCTCAGTTCACATAATTAAAAAACATAAAAAAAAATAGTTTTTTACCTGAGTCAGTCCATTATGCTCCAAGTGGCAGTGGGATATTAGGATGTTGAAGAGATTTAGTCAACTAATAAAACATTAATAAATAAAAATCAAAAATATACAAATCAAACATGTCAGAAAAGGCCTTAGCCTTACTTTATTCCTCACATAATGCAATGTAATCAAATATGCAAAGAATGATAATAGTACAAATAAATACATGAGGAAGTTTGTTGAGAAGATATCTCAACAACACACTAATCTAGGAGCCTAACTAGTTGGAGAGAATCTCTCAACCAACTAGGCCTAAATTGACTCTTACCCATGAGGAACAATTTCAATATAGAAAGGTAGGATTAAATCCAACTTTCTTGATTTTAATTATTTTAATTGTTTTGGACTTAGAATTTTTTTCATCACATGAGAGTGAGGCTAACATTACCCCCTCAACGATAAGTCCAAAATAAGAACTAGGAACCATCTTCCAAGTTCTCATGTTGATCCTCAAAAAACATTGCTTGAAAAACTGGCAAAGATGGATGTTGAAGAAACTGCAATATGAAGAGACCATGAGTCAGCTGCATGTCTAATTTATCTCTGAATGTCACTTGAAAACTCCATCACATGCCAAGATGCAAAAGGATCCAACTTTCCTTTGCTTGAAATCAGCATTTTGTGTCCACTAAAAAAATTTGATGTACGCCCACTGGCATATTTGTTTGTCCATTGACAAAAGTTGATGAACGCCCATTGGCGAATCTATTGATGATGATCGCCCACTCGCTGATGACATTGAAAAACAACTCACTATTTCTTTTTTTGTGTTTGAAATTGCTCACTGCTAACTTTGCTGTTGATTGCCCACTCGTGAATTTGTTGATGTTCACTCGTTGATGAAAATGCCCACTGGCTGCTTCGCTGATGTTGTCGATACTTTCAGTTTGAAAACCACTGTCAATTTCATTGACATATCCCCCCCTTTTTCAGCTGAAAGGAGAGACAATCTTCTTCAAATTATTTCTGAACTTCCCCCCCCCTTCAGGTGTAGGATGTTTCGCTGGTGTACTCCTACATTCAACTGAACGAGAGTACCATCTTCATTTTTATTGTTGGTTGCAATATGTGTGAGTGAATTCAATTGTAAAACTTATACAATCTTCTGATCATTGATGAACATTCCTATGGATCAATCCATGAATAATTGATCTTCAATCTGGTTGATTGTTGTTGTTTGCTGCATTGTGTCGATGAATGATTTGACTTGCCACAATGGTGACAAGGATGGAGATCAAAACACTGATCTTCCAGATGACCGGTTCTTTGACAATGAAGGAATTTTGGTTTGACTGCAACTTCAGTTTGGGTGTATTTCTATTTATTTGCAACTTCAGTTTATGTGTATTTCTGTTTGTCTTCAACTTTCTCAGAACTGGCCGATGTGATTTGTGCAAGAAACCCTGCACTGACAAACTTAATGGGCCTTTAATAATCTAGGATATGCAAGTTGGCGTCATCTTTGACATATGCTAAGCCTCGTCAACTTCTGTTACTTTGGATTTCTTGCCATGGCTTGATGATTGGTTTGGAAGAAAGTTGAATTGGATCAGGGACCACTTCGACACTTGAAGTTGGTTGGGTCAGTGAATTGGAATCATCAGCTGTATTTGTATTTTTCAAAGACTTGGAAGCATCACTCTTCTCTAGCAACTTAGTTCTTTGTAGTTGCGACTCCAGTTGAAGGAACTCAATCATTTCATGTGCATGTTGAAGATGCACTTGAATATCAGCAAGAGTTGTTTTGCTGATGTTCACCATGTCGCCAACTGATGATAAAATAAAATTGTTAAGAAATTGGGAAATTTGAATGTGTGTCGTCATGTTAGCTTGCTCACTTTGAATTCAGGCTCTCTTATACTGTTGCTTATTGTTGATTCTTTAAACACTTGCTAGAGTTTTATAATTTGGTTGCTTGAACTCTTGATTTCACGCTTGCTTGATGACAATCGCTTTTCTTGAATGCTTCACTGACACTTTGTGAATTCTTCAATCAACTTCACACTGGTTCATTTGTTATAGATGCTGTGCTTTGAACTTTCACATTTGATTTTGACATGCTCGCTTGCTTGGTAGTTTGAATGAAACACTTGTTTTCTTTGTTGTTTGAATGACATGCTTGCTTGCTTTGATGTTTGAATGACACACTCCCTTGATTTATTAGTTATTTCACTTGCATTAAACACTGGCTTGATTTGATGCTCACTTGAAGAATATACTACTAGAATTCACACTTGTTTGATGATCATTGCATGCTAGATGGCTTGCTTGAACTTGCTTGATTGATTACTGACACTTTGTGCTTTCCTGAATGTACTCATTGAATGTGCTGATTTTAAGAAAGGAAGGGTGTCGAACATTGTCGAAAATGCACCCAAGAGACAAATGACAAGTTCAATATTGATGACTCAGTTGAAGATTTACTTGAATTAATGTATTCACCTTAACAATTCAAATTAGGGTGTCGGTTACAACCGAGAACGCACTCGTACAATTCAGTTAAAAAATATTTATCTGCAAGTGATACAAAAAGTGTTGATGATGTTGATGTTGTCTTGGCTTGAAATGCTTGATTTTGTAGTGTCCTTAACTTGATTGCTTTGATTACATGATGTGAAATGTACTTGCTTGGAAGATCATCTTATCAAGTTGGTGATGTCACGCTTTGTGCTTGTGTACTTAAGCTTGATTACAGGAGCTTGATTAAGCGTTATTATACTTAAGCTTTCTTATGTGCATGTAGTTGTTTAAGCATACTACAGAGAGAGTGTTTTGATAATCTGAAAACAATTCATCACACACATTCATTACACACGGTGTACCTAAGATCCCCTTATTCAATTTCGGGAAGATCTAGGACACAATCACCACCAAAAATTATGATTTTACTAATTACTGGAGTACATAATTCTTCAATGTCACAACTTTGTCGTGGAAACTTCTCAATGAGAATGTCACAGTTGTAAAATTTGGAAGCAAATTGTCTTCAAAAAATGCCTGCACTGACTCAATCGCTCTCAAAGTAAAATATTACTTTGAATTACAATAATGACTTTCACTTATCACTCCAAATACAAAAATAATTTTACCTTATCACTCCACAAAAAGCATGCCCTTATTACTCCATTAAATTTATCATTATTTAAAAAAATTCTTTCATAGCCTTATCTCTCTAAAAGCTCCATACTTTAACTAACTTATGCCCACTTAAAAACTCAAACATATTAAAATCTGTAGGAGAAATTGGAATTCTAAAAATTACCTGTTTGAGTGTACAATTTTCCACCTGTAGAGTGCACTTTATCCTTTTAAGCACTTTAACATACTCAACACTGTGGTCTTCTAAAAATCAGAGGACATATTCTGCATCGATCTGGCTTCCATTTATTTAATTACGCCATTTGTTTTCTGAGCCTTGAAAAACCCTACCTGGGGAAAATAATAATGACTAGTGAACTGAGTTCGTACCACCAATTCTCTACACTAGACAATTCTCCATGCAATAGTATATAATCATTCACATGTTATTCTCCACTTTTGGCTTCATGCAACAAGTCCAGAAAGAATTCCATGGAAACAACGGCATGCATATATTTCTCCCCTCCAATTGGTGTTCATCATGTTTTCACATAACAGGTTTTGCGCATGTATTTTTACACTTGTGCCCTCAAATGTTGGTCAAGGAAAGAAAAGTACGAAAATGGCGTCTAATGCAAAAAGGAACCAAGTTTGTTCCTCTAGAACAACAATATTAGTTTATGTTTGGAATGGTCAACCCTTATATGATAGAAAAGTTCCAGATTTTCCACACACTTTCATCAATTTAGAAGAAAATTAAATTTCCAGTCCAGATGGCATAATCAGAAAGGGAGCGATAGTGATAGTTGCTCAAGATACTAGAAGATCAAAAATTGATGTTGTGAATGAACAGAGGATGCTTTCGTTGAGGAAAACACATCCATCTGAGAATAAATTAACTCCTGAATTTATCAAAACACAAGATTGTCTTGGAAAAATTATTTTAGAATTGAATTCATGGGTTGAGGATCCATTGCTTGATGCATTGCTAGTTACTGAAGAAAGTTTTCCTTTTGCTGCTCCAGTAGATGGAAATGAACAATTAGAAAATTTAACCAATGAAGTTGAAATAAATTTATTACAAAAGATTCACAACGATAAGGATAATTAGGACCAATGTTTGAACTTCCCGAACATATGAGTGGGATGGAGATGATTCAATTCACATTCAAGAGGAAGTATCTCCATCAACTTCAAGGAAAGGTCATCTGCCTACTCCCACTACAAGGTGCTTTTCACCACTAAAGCGTCCATGGGTTGTAGTTGATATTTCTTGTAGGAGAAAGCCTACCAAATGGAGTGTCATTGAAGAAGAAAATTTGAAAAAGGAAGTCGCCAAGTATGGTAAAGGGCATTGGAAATTAATTCTTGAGAAAAATCGTGATATTTTTGAAGAGATAACTGAGGTGGATCTGAAGGACAAGTGGCGAAGGCAGTGTGGAAGAAGGCTAGGAGAATTCACTACCACTATTCCGTCTGCTTACGCTATGGAAAATACCACACATCCATGGCCAAGAAGATCTCGAAATTTTCAACCTATAACAACTTGATGCGCCTTCTATTGTGGGCGATACTGTATTTTCTCGTATACTATGTCAAGCATATTACTCACGAGGTTCAACCTTTTGAGCCATTTGCAATTCTTGAACTGGATCCTACAGCTTCTGAAACAAATATCAAGAAGGCTTATCAAATACTTTCCATCCAATACCATACAGATAAAAATCCAGATCTAGAGGCCATTCACACACAAAATATCTATTAGCACATGCTAACTACATAGAATAGAACTTTAGATTTTTTCATTTCCTGGATTACAAAAATATCTATTAGCACATGCTAACTATATAGAATAGAACTTTAGATTTTTTCATTTCCTGGATTTTTTTTAGGGAGTCAAGCCCAATCTGGCTCTGATACCACATGAAGAAATTTAATCAAATAATAAAACATTAATAAAATAAACAATAGAAATATACAAATCAGACATGGCGGAAAAGGCCTCAGCCTTACTGTATTCTTTACATAATGCAATGTAATCCAATATACAAAGAATGATAATAGTAAAAATAAATACATGAGGAAGTTTGTTTCAAGATAGTACATCTATCTTGGACACTATGGTTGCTTGAACTTGCTTGATTGATTACTGACACTTTGTGCTTTCCTAAATGTACTCATTGAATGTGTTGATTTTAAGAAAGGAAGGGTGTTGAACACTGTCGAAAATGCACCCAAGAGACAAATGAAAGGTTCAATATTGATGAATCAGTTGAAGATTTACTTGACTTAATGTATTCACCTTAACAATTCAAATTAGGGTGTTGGTTACAACTGAGAATGCACCCGTACAATTCAGTTAAAAAATATTTATCTGCAAGTGATACAAAAAGTGTTGATGATGTTGATGTCGTCTTGGCTTGAAATGCTTGATTTTGTAGTGTCCTTAACTTGATTGCTTTGATTACATGATGTGAAATGTACTTGCTTGGAAGATCATCTTATCAAGTTGATGATGTCACGTTTTGTGCTTGTGTACTTAAGCTTGATTACAAGAGCTTGATTAAGCGTTATTATACTTAAGCTTTCTTATGTGCATGTAGTTGTTTAAGTATAATACAGAGAGAGCGTTTTGATAATCTAAAAACAAGTCATGCACACACATTCATTACACACGGTGTACCTAAGATCCCCTTATTCAATTTCGGGAAGATCTAGGACACAATCACCACCAAAAATTATGATTTTATTAATTGTTGGAGTACATCATTCTTCAATGTCACAACTTTGTCATGGAAACTTCTCAACGAGAATGTCACAGTTGCAAACTTTGGAAGCAAATTGTCTTCAAAAAATTCCTGCACTGACTCAATCGCTCTCAAAGTAAAATATTACTTTGAATTACAATAATGACTTTCACTTATCACTCCAAATACAAAAATAATTTTACCTTATCACTCCACAAAAAGCATGCCCTTATTACTCCATTAAATTTATCATGATTAAAAAAAATTCTTTCATAGCCTTATCTCTCTAAAAGCTCCATACTTTAACTAACTTATGCCCACTTAAAAACTCAAACATATTAAAATCCATAGGAGAAATTGGAATTTTGAAAATTACCTATTTGAGTGTACAATTTTCCACCTATAGAGCGCACTTTATCCTTTTAAGCACTTTAACATACTCAACACTGTGGTCTTCTAAAAATTAGAGGACATATTCTTCATCGATCTGGCTTCCATTTATTTAATTACGCCATTTGTTTTTTGAGCCTTGAAAAACCCTATCTGGGGCAAATAATAATGACTAGTGAACTGAGTTCGTACCACCAATTCTCTATACTGGACAATTCTCCATGCAATAGTATATAATCATTCACATGTTATTCTCCACTTTTGGCTTCATGTAGCAGGTCCAGAAAGAATTCCATGGAAACAACGACATGCATATATTTCTCCCCTCCAATTGGTGTTCATCATGTTTTCACATAGCAGGTTCTGCGCATGTATTTTTACACTTGTGCCCTCAAATGTTGGTCAAGGAAAGGAAAGGACGAAAATGGCATCTAATGCAAAAAAGAACCAAGTTTGTTCCTCTAGAACAACAATATTAGTTTATGTTTGGAATGGTCAACCCTTATATGATAGAAAAGTTCCAGATTTTCCACACACTTTCATCAATTTAGAAGAAAATTAAATTTCTAGTCCAGATGGCAAAATCAGAAAGGGAGCGATAGTGATAGTTGCTCAAGATACTGGAAGATCAAAAATTGATGTTGTGAATGAACAAAGGATGCTTTCATCGAGGACAACACATCCATCTGAGAATAAATTAACTCCTGAATTGATCAAAACACAAGATTGTCTTGGAAAAAATATTTTAGAATTGAATTCATGGGTTGAGGATCCATTGCTAGTTACTGAAGAAAGTGTTCCTTTTGTTGCTCCAGTAGATGGAAATGAACAATTAGAAAATTTAACCAATGAAGTTGAAATAAATTTATTACAAAAGATTCACAACGATAAGGATAATCAGGACCAATGTTTGAACTTCCCGAACATATGAGTGGGATGGAGATGATTCAATTCACATTCAAGAGGAAATATCTCCATCAACTTCAATGAAAGGTCATCTGCCTACTCCCACTACAAGGCGCTTTTCACCACTGAAGCGTCCATGGGTTGTAGTTGATATTGCTTGTAGGAGAAAGCCTACCAAATGGAGTGTCATTGAAGAAGAAAATTTGAAAAAGGAAGTTTCCAAGTATGGTAAAGGGCATTGGAAATTCACTGTTGAGAAAAATCGTGATATTTTTGAAGAGAGAACTGAGGTGGATCTGAAGGACAAGTGGCGAATGGAGCGTGGAAGAAGGCTAGGAGCATTCACTACCACTATTCCATCTGCTTATGCTCTGGAAAATACCACACATCTGTGGCCAAGAAGATCTCGAAATTTTCAACCTATAACAACTTGATGCGCCTTCTATTGTGGGCGATACTGCGTTTTCTCGTATATTATGTCAAGAATATTACTCACGAGGTTCAACCTTTTGAGTCATTTGCAATTTTTGAACTGGATCCTGCAGCTTTTGAAAAAAATATCAAGAAGGCTTATCAAATACTTTCCATCCAATACCATACAGATAAAAATCCAGATCTAGAGGCCATTCACACACAAAACTATCTATTATCACATGCTAACTACAAAGAATAGAACTTTAGATTTTTTTCATTTCCTGGATTTTTTTTAGGGAGTCAAGCCCAATCTGGCTCCAATACCACATGAAGAAATTTAATCAAATAATAAAACATTAATAAAATAAACAATAGAAATATACAAATCAGACATGGCGGAAAAGGCCTCAGCCTTACTATATTCTTTACATAATGCAATGTAATCGAATATACAAAGAATGATAATAGTAAAAATAAATACATGAGGAAGTTTGTCTCAAGATAGTACATCTATCTTGGACACTATGGTTGAGAAAATATCTCAACAACACACTAATCTAGGAGCCTAGCTAGTTGGAGAGAATCTCTCAACCAACTAGGCCTAAACTAACCACTACCCATGAGGAAAAATCTCAATATAGAATGGTAGGATTAAATCCAACTTTCTTGATTTTAATTAATTTAATTGTTTTGGGCTTAGAATTTTTTTCATCACATGAGAGTGAGGTTAACAGATCTCCACGGAAATCTATATCGACATAGGCTGAATCTTCTACCATGATGAGCTACTGTCATAGCCATCCAAAAAACACAGGTGGAAAGGAAATTTGTTGACCACCTCCATGAGGAGGTGCCAATTCTCCCCATCGAAGTAGTGATGGATCCCTGGGTACAGGAGCTTATACCTCTACCCACTAATACTTAAACAATGGGACACACTCTAGGAAGAACATCACCAAAATCGATTCGTAACCAAAATGTTTGAGTCTACTTGTCTTGCATTTCATGAGTTGGTATTTCATGTTGACCAGTAATCCTTCACACTAGTTAAACACAGTCGGACTAAGACAATCCACAACATACTAAAAGTGAGATTTTCTTGCTTCATGCAGAGCTTGGGCTCCATCTACTCGAACTATAGTATGTATAATTATTCCCAATGGAAGGTTTGTGATAGTTTTGATGTCAATCTTCCCACTTTTTGTTTTGCGGGAACTTGGGCAATGTCTAGCTATCGTCAAGTCAATACTTTATCCTCCAGCACAAGGACGAGACAATTGAACTAATTGTCCTCTCCTAGACAAGCCTCTGATAAAGTAGATGTCCACAATCTGTATATCAAGTGTTTGGTCCCTTATCATGAAAATATGACGGTTTAGATCCCACCATCTTACCAAGTGTTGTAGTAATTCCACCTGGGTTTTGATCTGAGGGGTACAAAAGAATTTGCATACTCCACATTCCTGAAGAGCCATTATGCAATTGGGATCTTGTGATACTTGGTGGTCTTCAACTTCATGACCTCTTTCCTTCTAGTCAATAACCATTTTTTCCAGAAAATAACCTGTGAAACATCAATATACAAGGTTTTAATTAGATCCATTAGGGGAGTTTTAAGGTCTAAAATGGGTCTCCTAAGGAATTATAAAAAAAAATGGAAATAATAAAATAAGATTAAACTACATCATCAAATATTAGAGGGAAAAAGGAAAAAAGAAACTATTTTTTCAACTTATATCCTTATGTATTTACTCAAATTTCGAGTGACAACACTCGCTAGATGTAGAATTTTATTCCTCATCCAAGGAGTACCCATGTTGCATACTTTCAATAGACTATGCTACCTAAAAAATGAGAAATACATGAAAAATGTGATTGCAATCACTTATTTTCATATATTTCTCATTTTTCATGTAGCGAGGTCCATCGAACTTATGCAACATGAGTACTCCTTGGATGAGAAGTTAAATTTTTCATCCAACGAGTACTCCCGCTCAAAATTTGAGTAAAACCTTAGGGAGATAAGTTGAAAATAAGAGTTGAAAAAGTAGTTTTATTATTTTATTCCAAAAATGGAGAATCATCCCCCATTGTTGACATCATCATTTTGAATCCTATTGGTTCTTATAAAGTTTATTTTGGTTGTACATTTTTCTTAGGAGGCCCATTTTAGACCTCAAAATTTCCCTAATGTTATGAAATAAAATTTGCAAATCACTTAGAATTTTTGGAGATCGATTGAAATTTTTTACTTCACAGCACTAACGCGTATGTTTATAATTCTTTTCATGCTTCCAGCATGATGGCATTCTTGAGATTAGGGAGGGTAGCACAGGTCCAATGGGTAATACCTGCGATGACCGCCCTCAACTTGAATTTTTTCAAGCCCTCTTAAATACCTATCCCGATGATGAAATCACTTGAAATTACAATAAAATTGCAGAGGAAGGACAAATCTCTTACCTACAATATATGGTTCGTCGAATGGTGCGCTGGATCAATCACACTCCTCACCTGAAGATCGAGTAGATTTCGGGTAAAATGTGCTCTCCAAGTTACAAAATGATAAATGCTATTTTTTTTTTTTAACCTTTTGAGTTTATATAATTTTAATCTTATTTTTACCACTTAGGGCACATTTTTACCTATATTTTAATATTTTTCTCGAACATGTAACGTTTTTCCACATGTGTAGCGATAGGTTATGGCTAATTGGTGATGATAATTAATTTTGACTAAACTATATAGTTTTATTTTATCTCTTTTTCAGACTCGTAAAAAATAAACGAAAAAGGAACCCCCCACAGTCATCTTTCAGCTCTTTTCTGACTCCTGAAATATGAAAAGATTGCCCAGTACTTGTCTTTTCGAACTCATAAAAGTAAATGAAAAGACGTCTATTGAGTACAAGTTTAACCCTTTTCTAGACTGAGATAGACTAAGTTACGAAAAAGGAATACCTTAGTTATATGTTGCTAAGAGTCTCTCTTGAATATTGTTTTCTACCTTTTCAGATTCGAGAGACTATCTACGAAAAGGGACCTGTGGAGTTTCCTTTTTTCCTCTTTTTCAAATGATCTTAACATGAAAAATACGTTGATTTACCCCTATGTCAGAGTCATAAAACTAAAATTACGAAGGACTTGTCACCATGACGAGACCAAGCTACTCCTTCATAGGGCTCGTTAAATATACTAGGATGGATTCATCCGAAGGATGAATTTATACAAGAAGTATATGCTATCATCTTCAAGCTTGAGATTAAAAATAATGAGGCACTCACTAGAAATAGTGGGGAAAAAGTGGAAGTAAACATATCCTATATTCTGTATAAAGGTAGCATGTCGCTCTTGAACATGACACTTATCTCTAGCTCATGTCGGGGTTGGGTTATCCTCACTTGCCTTACTAGGTTTTGGGAATCCATTTGCCTCTCAACTGATTATATCCTATTGTCACCATGACCTTTGATCCTATGTTGAGTCAAATGTTTCCAAATTCCATAGTCATATTTCTGATGTATTCAAGAGAATTCCCATTTGTAGTTCAAACCACTTATACCCTATTTGACTTTTCTGCAATAATACTGAATCACTCTTGCTAACTTTGAAAAATACTATGTTTCATGTCCATGATGTGGGAAACATTATGGACCTCCTTCGATAGATCACTTCCTATCGACTCCAACTCATTTTCCAGGAAGATGATCTAGAAACTCCCTTTTAGTACCTTGGAGCTTGCATGCCTCAATGATACATTCTTCACATTCGACAATAGGTTCACATCATTGGCCTTCGATCGAATGATTCTGTGAGTGTTCAACTTCAGATTCATTGTTCACACTCATGGATTGTGCTATTGTACCTTGAGAACCACGTCAATATTGGTGGTTTCTCTCGTTCCTGTTAACGATTTACATCATTGACCGGAAATAAGGTGGTTTCTACCATGTTCGAATTCAACACATCTATTAACATGGTGGGATTCATACTTTCGTTGGGTCGAGATAGAGATGAAGACCCTGGGTTTCATATGATAAATCCAAGTTACATGGAGTTATTAGATATTCATGGTTGTACACATGATCTCTTCTATTCGGATGGATGTGTCCATGCTGTGGATCCATACATGTGATCCCTTCTATTCAGATGGCTGCGTCCATGCCGTGGGTTCATGTATTTTTATATGCCTACTTAGAGATGTATTATTAGGCATACTTATATCAGAGCTGTCAGATATCTTTTATCATGCTTGATTTGTAGGTCTCCGGATGGTGTTTCTCCATGTCCTTGCCTTGACCTGTAAAGCATTTCATCCATCACTTCCCATTCTGCCTTCATGCTTTAGGGGGCATCTATTACATAGTATTATGTTGCATTCCCCATCTTGTATGTTGAAGTGTCAAAATGTTGAAAGCTATCAGTGTGTTCACCATGAAACATATTCAGAAACATCCCATAAGAAAAGAAGAAAAACTTGCTGTAAAAGATTTATGAAGAAACTTGTCAAAAACCTTATTTTCAGGATCAACACGTTTTGCATCATAGGTGACTTGTGTTGGTAACTTGTTTCACTATATTGACCTAGCATTTCCAGTGTGACATTTATCAGGAAAAACTGTGCTGAACCTCTTTAGGCAGTTTTTCCTAAAGTGGAGGAGAAGCTTCTCTTACTAGAAGTCTCGAGAATGGCGAGATGGTTACAGTTAAATAAGGATTGGAAGGAGATATCCCATTCTTAGTCCTTGGTCCTACTTTCATGTATCTTTCCATTAATATGTGGAATATATCCCTCCTTTTATGGATCCTTAACTCCCTCTCCTTCCCTATGAATGAGATCTCTACTATCCACAGCTGGTTGGCTATTGCTTGGTTTCCTTCCTAATGCTAAGCTATGCCCAAATGCTGCCCATTTTGATAAGGAGAAAGGAGTGCTTGAAGGTTAAGGATAGGAATTGGAAACTCACCTAGAGGCTTCCAAGATCAAGGCTTAAGTGGTTTTAATGTTCCCTTTACCATCTATTAATAATACATTATGTGTTTATTTTCCATAAATGTGTCAATAATTACTCATTTAGTATAATACTCCTTGATTTGTTATATGCTTTATATCTGAATGGTTTTTGATATGTATGCATTTTCCTGCTCCACGCGATTTTCCTTGGAAGTATTCATCCATAACAGTGAAAAGTGGATTGAGCTTGGAAGTGGAAGAACAAGGATGACACCAACAAGCATTAACATCAGAGTGAGGTAGGTCATCTATCCTCATTTGTGTTTTCCAGTATAAACTAGGAAAATTTGAACATAATTGTCTTTGTTTGTTGCTAGATCCTCCCATAGGAGTAGAGGGATCATTTATATCCGCATAAAGGATTTCCTGCATAACGGACGAGACTCGGAGACTCTGTATTGACTATCGGGTGCTGAACAAGATCATTGTCCAGAAAAGGTGCCTAATCCCACAGATTGATGACCTTTTGAACAAGCTCAAGCGGGGAAAATATTTCAGCATGATTGACTTGAAGTCTAGCTATCACCAGGTGCTTATCAAACCCTTCAATGTTTGGAAGACTACCTTTAAATCCAAGGAGGGAATTTTGAATGGTTGGTCATTCCTTTCGGGTTGATGAATTCCCTCGCAACCTTCATGAGATTGATGGACGACACCTTGTGACCCTTAACCAGTGCATTCGTGGTGGTGTATTTAGATGACATCTTGATCATCAGCCAGATTTGGAAAGAGAACCTACACCATGTTAGACAGGTCCTTCAAGCCTTGCGACAAAACAAGCTATGTGCCAATTTGGAGAAATGCACTTTTGGCATGACCCAGGTTCAATATTTGGGGTATATCATTGATGAGCAGGGTGTGCATGTGGACCCAACCAAGATAAAAGTCATTCGAGTTTGGAAAGACCCAACAACTCTAACAGATCTCTGCATATTTTGGGTCTTGCCAATTTTTATCGTAGGTTCGTATTGGAGTTATCTCATATCACTTGACCTTTAAATCAAGTCACCAAGGATGGAGCGAAAGCAAAGTTCTTTTTGTCTGAATCCCAATAGAAGGCATTTTCCAAGTTGAAGCATCACCTCTACTATGCACTAGTGCTCACATTATCAGACCTGCAACAACCATTTGAGATCGAGACAAATGCCTCCAACTATGCTATTAGTGAAATTCTTACTCAGTAGCGGAATCCAATGACATATCACAGTGAGACACTTTTAGAAATAGTCTGAAAGTATCCCACATATGAAAAATAGATGTATTCCATTGTGCAAGCCTGCCGAGAATGGAAGCATTACATTCTAGGGAAGGAAACGACCATTCACACAGACCATTGACCCCTGTAGTTCATACAGACACAAGGGATGTTGCAGAATGGTCGCCATAAGAAATGGTCCACATACTTGCAACAATTCCATTTGAACATTAAGCACAAGAAGGGAAGCACCAACAATGTTGCAGACTGCCTCAACTGATCACCAATCATGGCGATGACCACTGTGCTTGACTCTTGAGGGCACGAGACTATGGGGTGGCCGCATCTTTACAAGAGCGATCTAGAATTCGACACCACATACCAAACACTCCTGGAAGGTAAGCAAGCTCCAAATTTTCACCTTTATGATGCACTATTATGCCACCTAAGACACATCTATGTTCCTTCAAGTGAACGTGCCAAGACGATTTGGGAGGTGCGCTACAGTGGGGTCGCTGGACATTTTAGGGTAGAGAAAATAGTGGCAGTGCTGCAAAAGTATTTTTATTAGCTGAACCTTCGACATGATGTTGGGAAGTACATCTGATCCTGCACTACCTATGCCATTTCAAAATCGACCATCAAGAAGAATACTCCTAGTTGACCATGGGAATCTATCTCCATGGATTACATTTTGGGCCTTCCTTCTACTAAGCATAACAACGTCTGCATTTTCATGGTCGTTGACAGATTCTCTAAGATGGCCATTCTGGCCACCTGCAAGAAGAGTATGACAACAGAAACTACAACTAAACTCTTCTTTGAATGAGTAGGTACATTTTTGGATCCCACGGTCCATTATCTCAGATTGGGACAATAGGTTCCTAAGTACATTTTGATCAAGTCTCTGGTTAATGTTGGACACCAAGATCACTAAGTCCATGACTTTCCACGCCCAAACAAATGGCCAAATAGAGGTTTTCAACAGGATGATCGTACACATTTTGCATATGCACAACTCAAAGTATCCACACATATGGGATGAAAGGCTTCCCTATGTCTAGCACAACTAAAACAAAGCTCTCCATAAATCAACTGGCCATAACCCCTTTCATGTTGGTTGGGATTCCATGCACTATGTCCCATTGATGTGGCCATACCATTTGTAGCTACTCAAGCAGATTTGCCTCATGTCCAATCTGAAGCTGACAGGGCTAACAACTTCATTGAGTGCATTCAGCACACCTGCCAATAGGTCCATGACATATTGGACAAAACCAATGATAAGTAAAAGCAGGGTCATGATCAACATCAAGTTCCACACAAGTTCTAGGTGGGTGACAAAGTTTGGTTACATTTGTAGAAGGAGCACCTTGCCGCAAGATTCACCCTCTTCGATATGGTCCTTACACCATCATTAAGGTTGTAGGGGACAATTCTTAGGAGCTCAACATTGCACCTTTCCTTGACCTTTACCTAGTGTTCAATGTGGACCTCCTTTGACCATATTTTCCACCATTACTAGACACATCAGACATTGTAGAACAACTAATTCCAATAGAGTTAAACCGAGACTGCATGGAATAGGCCACAACTAATTATATCATGGACAAGCAGATCAAGAAAACTCGCCAACAAGAGATCCAACTGTATCGGGTTGTCAAAGATGGCCAACTCCTACACCAGGGCAGGTGACTCACCATGGACCAAGTTCAACAGAATTTTCTCCATTGGCATGGAGGAACTCAATGCAATGGGGACCATTTCTTCCTAAGGGGGGAGGAGTGATCTAGGTGGATATTGGTGGCCACACATCTATTCCACTTGGACCTGTTGCCTAGGTAAATCCTCTCTGCAGACAGAGGCGATCCCTCTAGCCCAATGATTGGGTCTAGCAACTGAAGTGACAATCTACTAGACACTTTCCTAAGTTACAATTGAAAGGAGAGACGAAGAAGATGACCTACCTCATTTTGATGTTATCTCGATCTCCTTTCTTGTATACCATGGATCACTTGTGTCACGAGTTCGTTCCTATCGTTCATAACGTTTATGCAGCTGCACAAGAGATCAAGACACAACAAGGCATGCAAATACAAATATCATATTCAAAAGTAACCTACTTAACTGATCAAGGAATGCTAAGCTAAATGATACATGAGAATACACATTTAGGGAAAATGAACCAACAATTGTATATTAATATAAAATAAAGGGAATCATACAACCAAGCCTTCATGTTGATACACTCTCCTTGAATGAATATCCAAGTCCAAGCTGAGCTCTCCAAGCCAAATGAGTAGCATATAAGCACAATCTTAGCATAAGGGTGAAAATAGGCATAGACCAACCATTTGGGAATGGGAGAGGATGAATATATAGGTTGGGTGTCATGCGGAAAGAGTTATTTTTGCGGACATACCTAACCTCCCTAGGAGTCTAAGACCCTCTAGTGACAAACAAACAAAACAAGAGCAATCCTTCTCTAAACATACATTATTCTATGAGAAACCAAGTGTTTTCCGATCTTACCTTAGGTCCAACGCTTGTTGTAGCAGTCCATCCTTGCTGATCCAGATGAGCTCCTCCTTCACTTTAAGACTTGCATACACTAACAGTCAAACGATTAGATAACACCTGAATATTTCATAAAACAAAGCATATTCATCATATAGACCAAGGAGTATATGAAATAATTCATTAACAACAAATCATTGAGTAGAATGGACTTATTTGTATTAAGGAAACAAAAAAGGAACCATTACAACCTGAGCCTTGGTGTTGTGCAAGCTCCTCCCAAGGCCCAGCAAGAGATTTCCTCTACTTT
>APFE031024055.1:5112-48593 GCA_000404065.3 Pinus taeda | reverse complement strand
ATTTAAGTTTGTTTTTTCTCTAAGCTTTGATATTTTTATGTTTATAGAATATCTGTACAAGACATATCTATTCAAAGTCCCATCACATGACTTTACTCTTATAATGTCAAGGGAATTGAAATTTCTCAATAAAAAATGTGTTTTAACTACTGACAAAACTACCTTTAAGCTTGTGTAGATCTAAATTATCATAATAAAAAAGTGCTTTAACAATTGCTTAACAATACAGACTTTATCAAATAATGTTTATCAAATAGCCATTATTTTGTACCAGCAAAACAGCCATCCATTATTTTGTTACGGCATAAACTGTCACGAGAGAGAATCGTTTGAGCAGAGAGATTTCATAAGAAATTATAATTAAATCTGACAATTTAGTGACTTTTTATTCTTCATTTATTTAATTGATTTCAGACGTTTTCAAGCTGTCATTCGCTTATTGAATTTATTTTGTCTTAAACACTAGCATGAACTGTACCGGACGAGGGAGAATCTTGTGTCCAGAGAAATGTGACAATGAAACTTGTACTAAATGAGATAATTTAGTTATTTTTTGTTCTGTCCTTTTCTAATTCATTTGATACGAGTTAAACAACAGAACAATCATGTAAGTTATATATGGGTAGATGCCATAAACATCAATTTATACAAATGTCATTAAAAATTAAAGAAATTATAAGTTTTTAAATAAGTTATAATTATTATTATTATCAATTATAGAAAGCTGTTTTGACGTTAGTTTTTAAATGTTTTATAATATTATGGTTAAATCATCACTTATTATATCATTTTTTAAAATTTATATATCTTTTTAAAAACAGTATACTATTGGAGGAATATTTGGATTTTCAATTTGTGAATACTATTAAAAATAACTTATCAATATTATGAGTTTTAAATCCCATCATCCACTAATAATTGACACAACCATATAAATTAGAAAAACATAAAAAGTAACTAAATTACAACTTTATTTATTATTATTATTATTATTGATAACATAAAAGAAACAATATATAAGTTAAACATATTTACACTTAAAAAAAATCTAACAATATTATTTACCATAAAGATTCACCTCTATTTTATCTTGGGATTCTTAATTTGTAAATAGGTATTGTTACAATATTATGCTCATCAATATCATATGCCCAAAAATAAAAAAGTCATTGCATATGATACTTATTCATATGCTTTTTTTTTAAATTAATAACTTTAATTGAAAAGGAAAAAAGGACATAGTATTATTGAGATAAATCTTCACCTTTGATTTGTGTATACTATTGAAAATATTTTGAAATATTATATAGGCATTTCATCCTTACCATTCACATAATAATTAAATTAAAATTGTAGAAATCTATTTCCAAAATAGACACCCATATCCCTAATTATTTATAAGTAAATAAAACTTTAAAAAGTACTATAAAATAAATTAAAATTTGAAACCCTACTCCAAAATAAATATACCTATTGGAATAATAAATTGGTAATCAATTTTTTAATATAATTGTTCATTAAATTCTATTTTTAATGGTTGCATAATTTTAGAATCAAAATTTTGAAACTTTTCAAAAGTATATTTAATTTATATGTAGATATTTTAACGTGTTATAAATTTAATAACTTAGTTTAGATTTAAAAATTTTTAATTAAATTTTACAAACAAATTATTTAATAATGTATTTTAAATAAACCATGAAATTTTTAAATAAAACTAATATTTTATACAATTGAATTTGATCCTATTATATTAATGAAATTTGAAAAGGTTAAAATATGATAAAATCATATATATATTTATATATTATATATATATATATATAATATAGATATAGATATATATAGTATGCCCTGAAATTTCTTTGGGATGGGTTAAGAGTTTTTTTTCCTAGTAGGAGTGATGATGTCAACTTACATTGATGGATAACAATGAACAATCACTCTCCCCACTATTAATTTTAAAACTAAGTTATGATATACATTAGAATTTATTTAGGTGTGTTGTTCTAGTCTTCAATATTGTCGTGAAAGCATGTGACCATTAAAAAACACATAAATTTTCATCAAGATATTGTTGTGAAAAAAATAAAAAAACATAGATTACCATTCACTTAAAACTTGTTGCATTCAATCATTGATTATAGTTCTCAGTCCCCATTCTAGCATTCAAAAGAAACTCTATGACCTTCAACTCTAAATTGTGAGAATCCCAAATTCAATTGCAGACATAAAGCTGGTATATGTTTCAATATAAAATCTTTGGACTCCATAGTAACATAAACTAGCATTGTACCACATGTTATAAAGGAAACGACGTAAGGCATAAATTCGAGAAGCATTGTGACATATAAAGAATCATTGAAGATGAAAATTAGTAGATGAAGGTAAAGAGCTAGTACCCAATGTTGATTGTATTAAATAGGTCTTGTTCTTTTTGGAAACATTTTGGCTATGAAATCTCACCAAAAAAATATTCCCATTTTTTGTAGGATATTGAATGACTTCAACTAGAAGTAGACAACATTGGATACTATTGCAGGTATTGAGGAGCATAATTTTTTCCTTGTTAGTAAGATGAATAAGGGAAACAAGAAAAGAGGAACTACAAAGGGTTAAAAAGGGAAGAAAGAGAAGTTAGGTTCTTGTAACCAGGGAAAGAAGGACTTGAGCCACATCAATTGCTTCAAGTGTCAAAAGTTTGCACACTTTTCTTACAATGTCATCAAAAGAACATGAAGGGAAAGAAATAAGGCTATAAGTGACTTGCAAGAAGTTAAAAAGCATCAACTCAAGTGGATGAGATTTCATCCATTCTTGAGATACACTTCTCAATGGTCTCATGCTTATCATCTGACATCATGTCTGATGTCAACTGATATATGGACAGTGGAGCCTGAAACTTACACCTCTAACAAGAGAACCTTTAGTAGAACTTGGTGATGATGTCAAAAATGAATTCCTTTAGTCATCACCAATGTGCATGATTTCAGTGAACATAGACTTGTTAATCACAGTCTATGGTGATTATGATTTCAAAGTATACAGGCACCTAATAATTGTGATCTATAATTCAGCAAAATGTTTTTCCTAAAGGAAAAATAAGTTTGTAAACATGTTATTCCTTTTTGCAAACTTTTTAAAACATTTTTTTTTGGTTTTCACACATTACTATACATTATTCAAACCTGTGTATGAATCAGTGCAGCGAAACTTATACTGAATTTTCCTAATTTTTGGGCCAATTCGCTAGAATTTTGTAACTATTATATAAACATTGTTTAAATGCTATTTCACAATAGGATGGTCCATGAAATTCGACCCGTCCTTTATTGTAATAATGGAATCTGATGTGGGCCTGGATTTGTGTTCAGTGATAACTTATAACATAGACTATGCTAATTACTTTGCTCGTCCTTTGAAGTTTTCAAATCCAACATTATAAAATAGACAATTTTGGTAACAAGGGTATTTAGAAATAGTTCAAACAATTGTTTGTTAAATCCAACCTATCGATTATTGTAATAATGGATTATGATGTGGGCCTAGATTTGTGTTCATAAACAGTTCAACTACTAATTGTTAAATCCAACCTATTGATTATTACAGTAATGGATTCTGATGTGGGCCTAGATTTGTGTTCAATGATTTGGACTTTCCTAGCCATTGCATTGACTTGGATTAATTATAAGACACTATGCTAATTACTCTCCTCGTCCTTTGAATTTTTCAAATCTAATGAAGCTAGTTCCTTACATAAACCAACATTATAAAATAGATACTTCGACAACATTTGTATTTAGAAACAACTCCTCTACTTGCATTCAAGATTTGGGAATTGGATATTTTGGTGAGAATCAATCCTTCCTTATTGGAACTTGTCTAAATAGTGATTTTTTTTAAAGATTATTGTGAAGGAGAAGAAGTTGTCAGTCCTGTGAGAAGAATATGGTAGAACGTGGAGCTAACATTGATCATTCTTTAGAGAAAACTCCTACTTGGGCAGTAGTAGTTGTTTTTTGGGTGTTTGTGGTTATCTCCTTAATTCTTGAACATAGTATCCATCATGTTAGTAGTGTAAGGTTCTGCTTCCATTTTAAAAACACACATTTAGTTTAATTTGATAAATCTTAGTTTATTTTGGCTGGTAGAACTTTTCTAAAATTTGGCGTGAAGTCTTTAGGTATTATTTTCTTCTCACCCCTGTTTTTTTCTCTTGAAATAAGTAAAGGTCTAATTAAGGTAAATTAAATTGAAAAGAAATGAGGAGATCATATATATATATATATATTATATATATATTATATATACTATATATATATATAAATATATATATATATAGTTAAATATACATAACACATATACATATAATATATATACTATACATATACATATAAATACATATATATATATATATATATTTAATATATAATATATTATATATTATATATATTATATATATATATATATTAGATTGGTTCAAATATATTTTCTAAAAATAGAGTTCAAACATAATTAATATTAAAATTATAATGAGAAGTTAAAAGTTCTAGTTCATGAATTAGGAGATTTAAATTAAGAATTCATAACATTGAGGATTTATTATGATGAGGTAAACTTACTGAAATTATAATTTGAGGAAGTGACGAGGCAAGTAAGAATTACCAAGGTACAAAAATTGTTAATTACACCTAATACAGTGACTTCTACAAAGCGATCAAGGTGTGCATTATAGTTCAAAAATTTTCACTCCTCTTGTGACTACATTGGATATCGAGGGCTTAGATTTTGTGAAGCATCAACTTGATCTTAGCAAATGGATTCCAGAATTTATAGCCGATGATAGAGAGAATGCGAAGCCCAGAAGCTGGACTACAAGATTTAATCTTGCATGTGAGGTTAAAGGAGGAACTTTAATTATGACATTCCATTGTATGATCGTGAACAAGGAGTTGTGGCAATTGCCAAAAGGTGCTGGTGATGTACATTTTCGTGACAAATTATCAAAGCAATCTATAAGTCCATCAATATGTACATTAGGAGGTCATGTATTTGCCTCCATATCTACACCCAAGACAAATCATGAACATATAACGGATTTGACCCTAGGAGACCCTGTTAATGAGAGCCCTCCTGAAACTAGCATTCAAGTTCAACCATCAGAAGATGTGAAGGGGTCCAATTTGGCATCCTTGTTTTCTCTTGAAATGAAAAGTATCTTATTCCCTCCAGTCAGTATCGGGATAAATCTACTTGCACTTTTAGGGAGGTTGCTTCGAAGACTGATACTAAGGTTATTAGCCTAGAGGATGATATTGAGTTCATAGTTGTTGAGAAGGGGGTGGAGATTAGTGGTTGCAATCTGTCAGAATTACTGGATGGCAGTAAGAGTTCTGAAGTGAATATTTTGAAATCTAGAGAAGAGGACAAGAGGATGGAGAATGCCACAAGTGTCTCACAGGTTCAACAATGAGTTTCTCTTGATTCCTGTTTGGAGAAGAATGGTGGCGCTTAAATGTCTCATGAGAATAAACAAGAGAGACACGACAATTTGGCAAAGGCTTCTAATACAGATGATGATGATCTGGTTGAGAGTGAATTCCTCAATATGCTTTATAAATATCATTGTTTGTTTTATTTAGGCTTTGTAACTGAAACATGCTCTACCAATGTTTACATTTTCTTTAAACTTCTTGTAGATAGATCTGAGGATGTCTTTCCTAGTGTGTTGAATATGTATGATATATGAATAGTCTATAACCACAATGAATATTCATCAAAGACATGCTGCTTCAGAGACTCATGTGTTCTTGAATATGCTTCTAGGTTCAGACTAACTTCCAAACAATGAATTCAGTTTTGTTGTCTCAAACAATTGATTTTTATTTTTTCTGCTACAGACTACAAATTTTGGCCTAGAATTGACAATATGTGATAGTATTTACATTTCAATACATAATATCAATTGTACATTGAATATCTTCATCAAATAATACATTCAACAGTTCCAACAATCAATGACCATAGATCAATGTGCTTTACAAGGAGTAAAATAGTGCTTTGATCAAATTTGGATAAAGAGAAAATATTTTGGACGATATAGAAGTATCTTGGAATTTGGTTTTGGTCTTATATATATTATCAACCAAAGCTACTTCTAAAATGAGACTACAATTTTTGATTGTCTTTTCCATATCCATGTTACTTAATTCAAATGTTGCCAAACAAACTAGACATTTAATATTATATTAAATCATTTGTTGAAATTATGAGACATCCATCTTCAATTCAGTAAAGACGAAGAATTCCACGCTAACCCTAGTGCATTGATAAAGCCTTAGAAACTCTCCAAAAATTCCCTAATTCCAATCTCAGCATCACTAATTACCTCCTATTTCTTTTTGCATCAAAGGATGTAAAAAATCCCACCAAGTTCATCGCTTGTCTACCAGGTATCCTGCCACACTTGCCAAAATACCTTCATTCTTTTTATCGAGAGGAATACTCTTATAATGTCATATATCATACACAAGTTTATGAAAGCAAAATCCAAAATCAGGAATCTTTCCCACCAGCAAAATAGCATGACTTCTGCTGGGTCAAGCCAACCACGATTTTTTGCTGCAATAAATTTGTTGTAGCCTTTGGAACAATTTGTTTACATTGTGTACTGAACCTATAATATGTGTAGATAAGTCATTTGTCTAGGACTTCTCTGCTAAGATTGACAATATGTATTTTCCATTTAAATGAAAATTTCTATGATTTTAAAGTTGTTAACACTAATTGTGTTGCTCAATGCGAAGAAAAGATGGGAGAAGATAAAAAATAAAGTAATCAGTTGAAGTTTCTTTAATGATTTACTGAAGAATATATAAAAAGTAGCATTTTTGTAAATGCAACTTCTTCAGTTAAACTTTCGCTGCTAGCAATCACATGCTAGAGTAAGAATATGGGTAGTTAATAGGAGAAAAGTAAGTTGAATTCCTATGATATACTGGAAAATAGACATAACCTAGAATTCCAAACTCTAAATTCATAATGACTGATTTCATTCTTCTTTCTTTAGACTAACCATTATGATTCATGTTGGGGGGACATACAATATCCTACGGACTTTTATAGGTAGGCTTCTTTAAATGAAGTGACCATCAAATTGAACAAATTTGTACCTCAAGCCTTAAAATTGTAAGCAAATCAAGTACCTTTTGCTTTCAGATTATTGTAGGTAGAGTTGAAGATGCCTTTTCTAGTCTGCTGAAGATGTATGATACATGAATAATATATAAGCACAATGAATATTCATCAAATATGTGCTACTTCTCAGACTCATGTGTTCCTGAAGATGTTTCTAGGTTCAAACTGACTTCCAAAGAGTGAATTAAGTTTTTTAGTCTCAAACAATTGAATCTTCTTAATTCATTTCTACTACAGACTTCAAATTTTGGACTGGAATTGATAAGAAGAAAAATATCAATTGTACATTTGAATATTCTTCATCAAATCATACATTCAATAGTTCCAACAATCAATGACCATAGATAAATGCACTTTAGAAGGAGTAAAGTGCTTTGATTAGATTGTATCAAGAGAAATTATTTTGGACTATCTAGAAATATCTTGGATTATGGTTTTGGTCTTATATATCTTATCAACCAAAGCTACTTCTCAGATGAGACTACAGTTTTGATTATCTTCAAAGCTCAAATTAAGTAACACAAGTCAATGGTGTGCATACAATAAACTTCTAGACCTGTGTCTAGAGTCGTTAAACCTCAGCAAACAAGACCAACACCTACCAGAAACTCAAAAGAAAGGTTAAATCATTTCTTAGTTTAAATTATAATATAATAAACTTGAAGAGAAAATTTTTAACTGTAATTACGGTGAGACCAAGCTAAACAATTGACGCCAAATACGCTTCTTTGAATTTTGTTTAAAACACAAGGTCATAGGTCTTTCTTGAAGATTAGATCTGAGTATATGACAATGCAAGAAGAGAGAGTTAACTGTCACAAATCTTACATCAGATAATTGTGTTGAGCTTACTTTTGGATCATTAGTTAGGGTTACACCAAATCTATTTTGTAAGTCGCAGAAAGGAACCACAAATAATGGCCTTTAGATCTGTCCTAGAAAACCCTTTTAAAAAATTGCAACCTCTTCAATTAAACTTGTCTTGCTAACACTCACACGCTAGAGTAAGACTTGCGCACCTTAGATGAAAGTGTTGTCTCATCTGTCTATGGGAGGGATCTTAACCCACAATGGTTAGAACTCCACCATTGAAAGCATCAACATGGGTGTTCCCATGACTGGGTGGCCCTATTGATCAGAACAATTTCTCAACTACAGGTTTTCAAGGGATATATGGAAACTAGGAATGGATTTAGAGGGTAAAGCTGATGAAAATGGTTTGGTAAAGTCTATTGAGATAAAGAAAGTGGTGAGAAGTCTCATGCAAGGATATGAAGGGAGGGAATTAAGGAAGAATGTTTCCAAACTTAGGGAAACTGCAATCAAGGTAGTTACACTTGGTGATTCCTCACAAACTAATATTGACACATTTATTGAGCATATCACGAATCTTTCCTAGCAGCAAAATAGCATGACCTTTTCTAGGTCAAACTAGCCACAATTTTTTGCTGCAATAAGTTTTAATGGGCCAAGAAGCAAGAGCCTTGAGGCTTAAACAACATAGACAAGAAACAAGGTTTTGGTCTCATAAATTTGCAGAGGGTCTTTTGGTAGAGCAGTGGCTAGTGGATCCATTTCCTTGGTTGAATCGTAAAAACCCATGAGTGATTATGGAAACTATATCTCAGATGTTCTATGGTAATTTCAGGAAGCATGGTTTGATTGAAAGTAGATCATAACTCTACTCTTAATCTATTTTCCAAACTATTATAGTTAGCAGGGTTGATGTGCAAAGTGTGATACAAGTGAGCTTTCAAAGCCTACCTCATTGACATTTTGTCACATTCAGTAACATAATATCATATTGAGGTTTGATTTAGCACCTAGATCTCAATGCAATAATGGAACTGCTGGAAAATGAAAGGGAAAGATAAAGGGAAATAACAATGCCAAGTTTACAAGAATGATCTACAACCTCCTCTAAGTTTGCTCGACTCATTCCTATAACTAGAAATATCTCCTCTAAGTTTGATCGGCTCGTTCCTATAACTCGAAATATCTGAGTCAAGTTTTGAAGTAAGGCTATGAGTTTTAATGTATTTTCCTTCAATGCATTTGGTGTCCAAAAGCAACATTCACTGTTTAAAATTAGTTTCATGTGTGAGGATCTCAGTAACATCAATTACCTACATTAAGAACCATATAGCATAAAAGTTATTCCCACAAAGACAATTTTGATTCAAGTTAAGCAACGCTCTAACTAAGCTCCAAACTTCTTTAGCACACCTATCATATGCTAAATAACTAGGCCAGAGCTCCAAGGATCTTGCACCAAAATAGAAACTCATTATAACATAACCAAATATGGAATTGGGTGTCCGGTTTTCTATGCTAAAATGGGGAACGGAGATGAGATGAGGGCAGGCAAATGCCAACTAAGAAAAGGGAATAACATTGTGGAGGTGTTGAATGAGACACTTCCTCAACACAAAACCCTCTCTAGAACCGAGAAGAAATCATGAATCTGGAAGCGATAAGCAATCAGGAAACTTGCTAGACAGAAATGCAAATGAGAGTAGGGTTTCTACCATGGTTGTCTACCTTCATTTTGTAACGCAAGCCCATTGCAAGCTATGGTCGTCTAACTTCATTCTACAATGCAAGTGAGTTGCAACCCATGATCATCTACCTTCACTCTAGACAAGTCACGGTCATCTCCCTTCCGGGTTTGCTAGTCAAGGAAAAAAATGAAGGTTTGTTTCTACAATGGAAAGATTAAGTCTAGACTGTTATTATTTCAATTAGAGCTATATTTGTGATTAACAGTGGAAAATGTTCTATTCGTCTAACATTAGATCAGACGGGTCATAAAAAGATAGGTAAGATTAGAGGAGGGTTTATTTTAGAGGGGAACGCCTTATAGCGTAAATACAAGTAGTACATAATTGGCCAAGGAGATACAAAGGCATTTTTAGATTGTCCACTTCCGAGCACCTCAAATTTCCTAGCAATGGTTGCACAATGTTTACTATTATGGTGTACATAACTATATTCTCATCACTATTTCCTAATAAAATTAATAATTATTTTGATATGCAACCTAAGTGAAGGTGCATTATTTCAAGAATGCTCTCTAGACAAATTTCTAGTGGAAATATTACATCTTCCCTTTGTCCTCCATAAAAGTAGATAAAATCACCCAAATATTAAAAATTATAACTAAACTTCACAAAAATAATGAAAAGTTCGATGTGCCATTGAGCTTCAAGACATTGAAAAGTCAAATAAAAGGAATTTCTATGGGCAATATATGAAATTTAACCAATTCATCAAATAAGCAATACATAAGCACCTTTATAAATACACCTGTTGATCAAATAAACTAGCTTGAAAAACAAATATGCATATATGATATAATTTAATTGGTGAATTTAAACTACACCGCTCGTTAGATAGAAAGTGAGATGAAAAAATGAATAAAGAAGGTCAAGATGATGAGCATGGGCTTTGCAATACTCCATAATTAAGGAAATAGTATGAGTAGTTAGTGACATCCATAGGTCAATCCTAGAGACAAAGTTGGAGAATATCAAGGAAGAAGAGAAAAAACTAAATTCCTTTGTCATTTGTTTTTTTATTAATTCCACCATATATATGTGGAGAAATGCGGATTTATTTATTGTGCATGAGTTTAGATTGTTTCCAATAGTGTTGATAATTACTGTGGCAACAATGATCTATCTTCTTAAGACATTGTTTACACAAAGGGTTGAGATTGGCTTCAAAAACAAACTATGAGGAAGAGTAAACCTCATGTGTGTTGGAATTGGTATCCATGCATTTTCTATAGTTACATTTCTAGGTTGTAGGCTCTTAGATTTTCATGCAAGCTATTGGAAAATATAATTATTATATGTAGATTTATGAGAGAATTTCAAGTGAGGATTTATTAAATATATGCAACAGGTGACTTCAAACTCAACATCAAGGGTTAATAATTCTACCAACTTTCAAATGATGGCAATGGTTAGTTCATGCAAGGTAGTTGAAGGACCAAAATTAAAGTTGTGTATGTGTATGAAAAAAGGCTACGATGGTAAATACCAGTATAGATGGGCCTTATGCACGACAATTATTTCTTTGGACAATCCCTTCGCATTGCACACTAGACAATCGAGACACCTTTGGCGTGGTCATGGGGGCTTTAGTCAATAAACCTCTAACATATCACGTGCGTTTGTGGAATATCAAATAATACCCTTAATTTGACAACATATTGGAAAATACCTTTAAAAATCACATTATTTAACCCCGTACCAATACAAACTAAATACACCTTCCCAATTTAAAAACCCCTACTTTCACAAGATATTGTAGGTATTCATTTTTTCATTAACATTTTTTATACCCCTTTATATATTTTCATTAACTTTGGACTCCATTTTTTGTACATTCCAATATAAAAAACCTCAACCCCCTATATATCCCTCAATATATATTGTCATTTTTTCCTCAATAAATATCCCCCAATATAAACATTGGATAGCTATAACATGTTCCCAATCCGGAAAATCATGATAGGCTCAAGAAGGTGCTATGCAGCCTAGGGTTTTCTGTTCGCCCCTGCAACAACGTAGTATGAACCCTCCCTACCTCTATTTTCTGTCCGCCTTCCTCCTCATGACAACAACTTGCTCGCATAGATCGCACTGCAATGGCTGACCCTCAGGGGGGGGCTTCAAAGCCTTCCCCCTCAGTCGAGAGAGATAATCAAGCGAAGAAACCGATAAAGCCTTCCGGTCTAGAACAAGTAAACATGGATACAAGAGATTCCCCAATGCAAGATACGAAAAATGCTCCCATTGATCCGTCAGACAGGTGCAGTGAAGTACAAGAAGGAGAGATTGGGCAATAGGAAATGCCCAAGTTTACATCAACGACATGCAAACCCATAGCAGCTGAATGGCACAAGATAGAACTTCTGAGCCATAGAATCAATGGTCAAATCCAGTACATGAGGGACCATGTGCTCAATGGAAAATTTATTGGATACTGGCCGACAGAAAAAACTTTTCAAGGATGGATATCTACCAAATGGAAACCCAAGGGACATGTCACCCTGCAGCTAGGACCAGAAGGGTTTTTCACTGCGATTTTCATTTGCATCAAAGATCGGAATAGGGTTATGGATGAAGGTCCCTACTTCTTGAACTCTACTAGTCTGTATTTAAGGGAATGGCTAGAGAGATTTAACCCTGACAAGGAGGATTTCAGCTGGGCACCTGTTTGGATTTGGATGTACGCGGTCCCATTAGAATACGGGGATGAAGAATCAATGAGAGACATTGGCAAGGGGCTGGGGGAGTTTATAAAAATTGTTGAAGAAATGAAGCTACGCAAATACACCTCTTATGCCCATACTTGTGCCTTCATGTACCTGAACAGAGCCCTTCCGGACTTGGTAAGTCTCTACCATGATGACTTTGAATGGATCCAACCCTTAGATTTTGAACATGTACCATTTCGCTATCATAAGTGTCATGCCCATGGGCATATTTTTTGGGACTGCCCTCTAAATGCTAAAACCCAAACCTCTGACCCCTCAGACAAGTCAGCCCATGATGGCTTTACTAAGGTCAGAATTCAAAAAAGATCGCATAAAAATCCTTCCTCCAGGAAAAATCCCCTATAGGACGTTGTTGCCATTCCCTCCACAAGCAATAGTTTTGATGTTCTTGCTAAAACTTTAGAATACCCACCTCAGAACATTTTACCAATCCCACCGCTGATCATCACAACCTCTCCCCCCCGTGTCTGGATCTTCTCCCACTCCCTTGCCCATGAGTTACAACATTGGGATTCCTGAGGTGGCTCGAAAGTACAATGATTGGAAACATAATGGAATGGATGTTGACGGTATCCCCAGCCAGACCCTGCACTTAGCAATCACCTCAGCAGAAAGAAGTTAGACACAACATATGGAAGAAGAACCGAAAAGCATTGATTTGGGAGGACTTGACATTTTCGAGCTTGAACAATCATGCAGAAGGAAAGACTACGACAAGATTCAAGAGCATCAAGTCAATACCCTGAAATTCATCATCTCCAGGGCTTACCAGCAACAATAATTGGGCATACAACCAGGTAGCCAATGGGATGGAAACTTCTTTCCTAAAGACTCCAAAAAACATGGAAGAAAGAAAGATCTTCAAAGAACTATTGCAATAGGGAAAATACTGGTAGACTCAGGCAGATATGCTAAGTTGACAAAGTACTACAAGCCCACCACTAATAGTGAATCATGAAGTTCACTTCATGGAATCTAAGAGGGCTCAATAGCCTCGGGAAACTCAGAATGATAAAAAAACATGAAAAAGTAGGAGCAGCCCCAGATCTTCTTTATGCAGGAAACAAAATGTAATAATAACACACTTGGAAACATCCTCTCTAGAGTATGGCCAGGTTGTCACTTAGTTGCAGTGGATGCTTCGGGTGCCTCCAGAGGATTGGCAATTACCTAGAGCACGTAAGTTATAACACTCTCAAACTTTCATGCCTCCCATCACATTATACAGGCTACTTTTCATATAATCGGCACCAACATCCATGGCCATCTCACCAATGCCTACTTCCCACGGGAAGCAGGAAACAAAATTGCTCTTCCAAGCACAATATAATTGCTCAACTTCAATAGACTCAATACTCTTTGGATCATTGGAGGAGAATTCAACATGATCACCAAGCTTGAGGAAAATCAGGGAGGCTGAGCCAAGCTGGAACAGAAAATGGCCACTTTAAAGATTTTATCCAAAACAATATGTTAATTGATCTGCAATTCTGCAATGGAATGCACACTTGGAGAAATCGCAGGGTTGGGTGGCAACAAATTTCTTCCAAACTAGACAAATTCCTCATCTCAAATAATGCAATGCATCTTGGAGGTGACATCTTAGCATCAATTCTTCCATTTTCAGGCTCATATCATTGGCCTATCTCTCTCCAATGGCAAAGACCAGGCAACTCTACCAGGCGTCCTTTCCGCTTTGAAGCTTTTTGGTTCACCCACCCCGCCTTCAACGACCTCATCAGATCCACCTGGACCAACTTCCCTTCACTAGAGGGATCAAAAATGTATCATTTTCAATAGAAACTCAAATTCCTGAAATCGCAAACCAAGCGCTAGAATAAAGAGACTTTTGGCAACATCTTTTAGGCATAGCAAGATCTAAACAAAGAAATGAGAGAACTCCAGCAATAGATAATCACAAAGTGCTACAAGGAAGGGACATTGGAACAGGAAAAGCACATTCACAATCAATTGGAGGAGAGAAGAAAGCAGGAAGAAGTTCTCTAGAAGCAAAAATCTAGAATTAGATGGTTGAAAGTAGGAGAAAGGAACACTAAATTCTTCCACAAGAATATAATACAACGAAGAATGCACAACACCATCTCTTTCATACAAAAGTGAGGAGGGTAAAGAGTGGAAAGCCATGCAGAGATCGAATAGGAGTTTATCAATCACTTCCAAGAGTTCCATCAAGAACCCCAAATTGATAGATGGCCTGCTATAGAAAAGATCACTCAAAATGTGCCGAAAGTAATCATAGAAGAACACAACCAACTTCTTCTTCGACTAGTAATGCCTCAGGAGGTGGATTTGGCTATGAACCAGCTCAAGGAGGGCAAAGCTCCTGGTCCAGATGGCTTCACTACTACCTTCTTCCACTCTTTCTAGGATCTTATCAAAGAGGAGGTGTGGCTAGTGGTGGAGGAATCATGCACTCTTACTTGGCTTCTACCCTCTCTGAACTCAACTTTCATCGCCCTGATCCAAAAAGAAGAGAATAACGGTACTCCGAACAAATTCTATCTAATCACACTATGTAATTTTATTTACAAGGTGATATCCAAAGTCATTGCTAATAGGTTGAAGTTGCTTTTGCCCTTGCTCATATCGCCTGAACAATCTGGATACGTAGAAGGAAGACAAATATTGGACGACATTATCATCACTCATGAAATCATACACTCCCCCAAGCACTCCAAACAGGCAAGTACGATTCTCAAGATTGACCTCTCTAAAGCTTTTGATAAGTTAGGCTGGACCTATATTCAAAAAATGCTAATAGCCTTTGGTTTTTCCCTAATGTCGGTTCGATGGATTCTGAGTTCTATTTCCACAACATTTTTATCTATTGTCATAAATGGCATACCCTCTCGACCTTTCAACCCCTCTAGAGGTATCAAACAAGGAAATCCACTTTCCCCATTCCTTTTTGTTCTAATGGCAGAAGGTCTAGGTTGCCATATCAAACGTGCCCTCCTCTCCCAACAACTCAAAGGTATGTCCATACACAATTCTCCAACCATCACTCATCAACAGTTCATTGATGACAACATGTTGTTTGGGCACCCTTCTATTCAAGAAGCCTCCCTTTTTAAATCCCTTTTGAATGATTTCTCGAATGCTTCAAGGACAAGCATAAACACGACTAAATCGTAGATCTTCTTTTTTCACACCCCCCTGTTACTTAACATGCTATTGCCCACATTCTGGGCTACCCCATAGCCTCCTTACCTTCCAAATACCTTGGAGCTCCCTTAATAGACTCTGCCATCAAGCACGCCTCTTGGCGTATGCTCCTTGACAAACTTGAATCTCGCCTCACTTTATGGGCTCATACAACTCTGAACATATCTAGCATATTAGTGCTAATCAAAGTTTTGCTACAGGCAATGCCTCTCTGCCTTTTCTCAATCTTGGTAGCACCTAAATGGGTCCTTAAAAAAATAAAAGCTCTACAACGCAATTTTCTTTGGGGTGCAACTGGTTCAAATTGCAAATGGGCTTTTGTGAAATGGACGATAGCATTTAAGCCCAAAGAAAAAGGGGGTATATTCTATGAGATCCTCATCACAGCAATGTAATCATGGGTGCAAGAAGATGGTTGCAATAGCCCTTTGCTCCCAACAAGCCATGGGCATCCATCGTGACAGCCAAATATGCCAATCACAGACCAATGGAGGAGCTAATTAGATTCACTCCAACTGAAAAGGGATCACTAATATGGAACACTGTTAGACAACACTTCTTGTTGATGCAACAACACAACTTTTGGGAAATAACGAAGGACAACATTGCTTGGTTCTGGATGGATTCCTAGAACCAACTATCAAAGCTCAACAACATCTATAAACCGCCTCCTTGCCAAGAGTGGGAGGGGAAACAAAAGGAATTCGTCCAGCAATAATGGATTCCAGAGATAGAATAGGGGTATAGACAATGGAAGCAGATCGACAGGCTAATTAGGAATGCAGATAACTAGACTAAGGAGGTCATGGAGAGTGAGCTCCAGAATCGATGCATTAGATCATCCGAAGGCAGAGATATTTTAAAAGGGGATATACCCCAAAAGGTTCCTTCACCACCAAAGAGGCTTATAAAATATATGTAATGATCCAATGCCCCTGGATCCTATCTGGGGAAGAATCTGGTCACCGGGTACTTGGCCCAAATTCTCCCTATTTCGCTGGCTTGTTGGGCACCAGAAAATCCTCACTTGGGACAATCTTAGGAAAAGAAAATTTCATGGGCCCTCCATATGTCCCAATTGTAATTCTTACGAGGAAACGCTCCAACACCTCTTGGACTCTTGGACTCTTTCCAACCAACTGTGGGAGAAGGCTAGCTTCCGTTGTCAAAAAAGATGCAGAGTTTCCAAAGATATAATCAACTCCATTCACCATTGGCACCAGAACCCATATAAAAGCAGACTACTCAACCAATTATGGAGAATGATTCCTGGCCTTCTCCTCTAGACAATATGGAAAGAAAGGAACAAGCGCATATTCAAAGATCAAAGGACTCCTTTAGAAATCATTTGGGGCAACTTTTGTTTCAATCTTAAAGAGACCTTGGTGCTTCAAACTTGGCATTCAGAAGATTTTCCAACTCTTGCAAATGAGAAAGCCATCTGGGAAAATTGGAGCATACAACTCCCAGAAGGTACTCACAATCACAGACCTTCAGAAGGCAAAAACATCAGAAAGCACTTATGGAACCCCCCTCCAAAGCATACTTTCAAACTCAACTTTGATGGAGCTTCAAAGGGAAATCCCAGCAAAGCATGATTTGGTGGCATATTTAGAGATCATGAGGGCTTGCCTCTCCTAATCTACTTTGGAAACATTGGCTAGGACACGAACAACTTAGCTGAACTAGAAGGTCTCTGGCAAGGATTACTCCTTTCCCAGTGTCATGGCTTCCAACCTCTGGAGATCGAAGGTGACTCCCTATTCCTCATCAACCTGGCCAATCAACTCCTCAATGGGGCACATGCGCATAAAATTGCCATCAGTTGGAGACTCGAAGCTAGATTGGATTCAATATAACAATCACCTCACACCAATCGTGCCATCATATTCAATCATGTTAAATGGGAAGGAAACAAGGTTGCTGATCTACTTGCCAATTTGGGTGTGGAAAATGGGCACACTCTTCTCACTAGAGATTTAGACATAATTCAGAATCATGATGAAAATCAAGAGTGCAAAATACTAATCCAAAGGGATGTAGGTGTATAGATGGTCGTTAAATATGACAGGACAGGAGTGGGGCGTGGTCGGGTGACACCTACCTACCCAGGACAGGGCAGATAATTGGCTTTTGATCGATGGATCTCTACATTTAAGAAGCAAAAGGTTCAATGGCATTGTTTTAAGTGGTTTTTTATCTCATATCCTATCCCCTGCTTTGGTTCATGCCTCCACATGCTCCAGCATTCTTTAGACTTTGGCTCTCTTTAATTCAACAGTGATGGAGGGTGCTTCTCAATGCGTGAAAGGGGAAAGTAAAATGAAGCTAGGCCATGGGCTATTTGTGGAGCCTCTTCTGTCGAATCACTCAAATTTCTATCTAGCCTCTGGCCTTAGTTTTGGATTTTGCCTGTATGGTGTTGACTCTGTCATCCCTGCTGCCTCTTGTTGCTTGAATGGGGAGGCTAATTTGGAGCTTCACTCTAGTATTTATCAGAGCCGCCTCCGTTGAACCTCCGACATTTCACTCGGGCCTATGACCTTTGTTTTGGCTTATGTCTGAATTGCTCTGGCCCTGTCATCACTGCTGCTTGGCCCCGCTTTACTCCCATTGCTGTTGTCTCCCCTATGCCTCATATGTTCCATAGAATGTGGTGCCGCAGGGGCCATCCTCTGTGTGCACCCTCCAGCCCATCTTTCAATTCGCCCTCCCTCTCCAGCAATTTCTTTTTCGGCCACTACCCTCGCACCCGCAGTGGGAGAGGGAATTTTCATGATTTCAACCACTGTATGCGCTCCCCTACTCCCCTTCATCCTACCACCATGCCTTCTCCCATGACTGGCTCTATGCTTTTCTCCTTCAACTGTTCTCTGAACCGCACAAAGATAACTAGTCACATTACAGTGGTCTTCCATGAGGAAGCCCAGTTGGGGGAGCCAAGCTCCCATCTGGTGGCCCTTGGCTCTGAAAATTCTCAGACTTCAAACCTCCAGATGGCGATGGGCAGTGCATCTATGCATGCTCTCGATTCTCAAGCTCGCAGTTCTCATGATTTTGAGATGACGCCGATTGATCTTGGTCTTTTTGAATCCGAAGCTGCTCTTGCCAGGGATCTGCTTGCAACCAGTTGGTGTCGTATAGTTGAAGAGCCTCCAGATGATTAGTTTGTTCACTGTTGTCTTGTTATCTTATTGTGTGGCCCATGCAATTGGGAAAGTTTATGTTCAAATGGCAATGTTGAATTTTTGTTTATTTTTGGAGCTTTGTAAACTCTGCAACATCAAGAAGATCATAATTTTCTCCCCTACGTGGGTTTTGGTAATCTATTCAAGACTGATTTCCCTGTCATTGGGCAGTCTCCATATATGTTTATCTTGACAACTCTACCTTTCACCAGGGCAGTGGTTTTGATTACGGTCACGATGTAATTCTACTCCCTTTGTTAATAGATTAATATTATTTAGAAAAGAAAAAAAAAATATCCCCCAATATGAACCCACGTGGTATGGTATTGCTCCCCTAGTGGTGCCCTCATGGGTGCGGTCCTCAATAATCAAGTGAGATTTTTGCCTCTGTAAGAGAATTTTGCAACAACTGTAGCCAAATATTCATCATATTCAAGGCTCTTTTTCTATAAAGGCATAGAGGAGAAAAAACAAATGCAATGAGGAGGAGACACAACTTCACACAAAAAATACACTTCCATTCATAAAACGTCTTAGATATTTTTGGAAAAACACTGAGAGGGGCAGTGAATCGGTATTTTAAACTCACTTTAAATTTTTCATTTCATATTATGATTTCCATACGCTACTATCATTCATGCAACCAATGTGTGTATGCGCCTTTAGTAAAGGCAAACAATGTATATCGAGTCAACTAACTTTTCATATATTTCATCATATATTCATCTTTAACCAATGCATCATAACTTCATTATTTATTAATTAAGCATTAATCATGAGAAGTAAGAGAAGAATAAACCATCACACATAAGCAACACATGAGAACACGAGGATTTTTAAGTGGAAACCCAATGTGGGAGAAAACCATCATTATAATCATATTTGCCTTCTTCATTTACTATAAAGGAAACATCTTAAAATATTGTAATGACGGAGACCCATATCGTATGCATGCAACCACCCGTAGAAGGTTACAACCTTACCTCATTCCCCAACACCCATTGGAAGGGAGTTCCCACCCCCTAATCTAATTTACTAGCTCCTACTGGAAGGGAGCACCTACCCCCTACACGAGCTCTCGTGCTACTACTGGAAGGAAGCTTTGACTCCTTCACTAACAACTCCAACCCTTAGTACCTCTTACAGACCAAATTTCATAATGTTTCATATTAGATCCACTTGACTCAACACATCAACACTTGTAAGTCTCCTTTCATCAAAATTTCATACTCAACCCACTTCCATCATTAAGCTCAAATGAGGTAACAACTTTGAAACCAATCCCTCAATCAAATAATTCAATTATTGAACCAACTGAATCATCAAATCAATCACTGAATCTTTTTCAACCAATGCAACTAGATCAAACCCATTCATATAAGATCATTTAAATGCACAAACACCCATAAGTATATTAGACCATATGTTGTTCATCACATAAACATAATGTTGTCGATGTAAACCCTCATCAAACACATGTTAGAATGTATACTCAACTTCTATGAATCACACTAACATATGTACTACATTCCTCTAAAAAATACTTGCATATATATATATATATATATATATATATATAGTTGGATTTGAATCATTGTAATACTGAAACAACCACTGAACCAAATATTGAATCAATCACAGATTACTGAGCCAATTATAGATCAAAATACAGTAGCATCTTTACTAATGAACATTTCATTCCATAACCAACTAAACCCAACCAGTACTGTCAAACACATATTATCATGATAGAGACATCATTTAAATATAGAAGAAAACATAACATAACTGATCAAATTCCATCAACAATCCATACTGAAAGACCCTAGAAGATATATGTGACTTCCATAAAAAATATGAATGTATGTACACAACAACTATGCATAACACCCACATATAGATTCTGAACACACTGAAAAGACTTCACAGAATATATACATGACTATTCAGAGGAAAATTCATATATGTACACGAACTTACAGAGAAAAACCAACATACATATCTGAAATCATTGAATCATACTTTTGCTACGACCACAACACATATATCACAAATGCATCAAGCAAGAATATTCATTAGTCTTCAGTATTACTTTAGATCTATCATATTTGATCCTTTTCCATCCTCCTTTGTGCATACATGTTTCCAATCTAATTACACATTAATAACCCATAACTTTCTCACCTGACACTTTGATCTCCATCTCCTTATATAGATTTTTCCTTTGCCAATATCTTAGGCATATCCATTATTAATGTTGTTGGTATTATTTGACATGATAAAATAATTATTGACGCACCCATTACTATGGGCCAATACCATGGTAAAGATCCCTGGTATTAAAGTTACCATGGTGTAGATAATGTACGTGACTTTTCTTATGTACGTGACCCTTTTGCATAGGATCGACATATACTTTCCCAAAATTCATATTCAACATCAATCTATCTCTATACTGAGATTTCTCAGTCCATATCATATGTAGCCCTTGTTACAAACTACACAATCATCATGATACCACAATGTTGACATATTTATCAAGTAGGTTTCCATCAAGGACAACACATTAGCTATAATGTCAACAATCTCCCTCTTTAGACTTGATGGAAACCACTTTTGTTATGCGGAATTCATGACTGTGAACAAAAGTGTCTTCCCTTGGCCCTATGGATTGAACTAGAACAATAGAGAGACAAAGGGACTAATTTTTTCCTTAAAGTAAATACATAATGGGATGAAGCTTACTTGGAATTTGTCGTATGCTTCGATCCTTCATTGCCTTGAATGCTCCAATCCAAGATTTTATAGCTATAATTTGAACCTTTCATAGTCAGATATCATAAGCCCACAATCCACATAATCTATGTAGAATCATGCAAAACTAGAAATAGAGTGGTTGTATAAGAGCTCCTCCATGTTGACTTTTCCTTTCCTTATCACAAAGTGCACCTCTAATCATGCTAATGAATGGAAGTATATCTCTCACATTAACAACATAAGGGTAGAATCACTCTCCAAAATCCAACCCCTTTCTTATGGATGAGAGTAAATATATAGGTGAAGGAGGTAGTTCATGAATTCTTAACCTTTTACCATTATGGGCTTGAGATCCACTCTCGATGGAAGGATGAGCTAAAGGGATAATGGATGAAAACTATAAAGTTCGATAAGATAGGATTTTAGAGTTTTATCTGAGGTAAATGGGTACAAAAGATCCTGGAATATTCCTGAACAGGAAGCTTCATGATTTTTTTTGTTTTCCCAAATTTCTAGAATCGTCGCACCCCCGACACTTAGCAAACTACTAGTGGCCAGTGTAGGTGTAGAGTAGGAAAACCTAGTAGCCAATGTTGGCCAATAAGAGACTAGGGTACATTGGTCCTTGAAATGATTGAAACAAGGTGTTTTCAAGTAGAAACTTAGGAATCCGAATGAGCCATTCCTAGGGCTTTGTGCAAGGATGATTAATAGTGGTCAAAGGATGTTGATTGATCCAGTTGAAGACCTATTTGCAAGATGTGACAAAACTTACAATTGTATATTTCCCCCTAATGAAAAAAGTTAGAAATGATAGCTGATGACTAAAGTACCTTACCTTGTTACAAGTTGGGATCAAGAATAATTGATTATATCATAATATAATTACAATATATTTACATCATGACATTTTGCTAAGGGAGGTATACCCGTACTCAGTACATAAGCTAATATTACATGTATAATGATCAAAAGACACATCTATAGATTACTAATGGTGGACCCGTGATTGGATGAATTCTTGTATGATCATAGGAATCATACATTGCTATCTTGTATTACTCCTAAAATCACAACCCAAAAGGATCAAACTAGATCTAGGGTCTTATATCTCGTTCACACAACCAACCAGTGTACGAGTCTAGCCATATGAATCAATCAGCTGGAGTCAAACATGGTAGACACCATCTAATTACTAGCCAATGATTTAAATTGTTAACAAACGTGAGAGAAACCATTGATGGTGTTAAAGGATCTCAAGGAATTTTAGTACAATCTGTATGGTGTGAATAAATGAGTGGACGTCGAACACGACACATAATACTTCAGCCGAAGGTCGATGATGTAAAGTTTTGGCTGAGAGCGAGGAAACTTGACATTGATGTATGAAAGAACCAAGGTGACAAGGGGGGTTTCTAAGTCAACTTCCTTGATAATGAGCTAATGTTGATCAGAAGTGACCAGCCATATGAGGGCCTTGATGTATCCCCCATCAACAATACAAAATAGGTATGATGATTTGAGATAGAATGATCAGAATGATGCTAATACAAAACTATATTAGGAAAGGAAGACATGGAGTGAAGGCTTAAGAGTATTGTAGTAGTTATTATTTGATGCCTTCTCTTGAACACATCAGTGACATTAAATGGAGTTGGAAACATTGACCCAAAAAAAAAGGTGGGGGATTTGAAATGCTATGAAGACCTAAAAGACAACCAAATTTCCCAACCAAACAACTGTGGAGATGAAGTGGAAGAGTGTCATGTTCAAGAGTGATTCATTGCCATTAACAAATGGAGTACCCTATTTGCCTAATTTCCCCAACCATACTGGTCAATACCTCTTTATTTTTTAACAAGCTTGAGGAAGATAACATATGCTTTATTTGTAAGTTCATCATTTGATTGATTCCCTCTGAGAATATTTAATGAACCTACAGAAAGAGTGGTTCGAACTCATCGTGAATGATGAGTCCATCATTCTTTGATGTTTTAATGAGTCAAACAAAGCTATAACTTGACATATTTTTCATGTTTAGAGAGTTTGAAGAAGAGGTGGAAAAGAAAAATCCAAATGTTCCTTTTAGTAGATAGTCCCTTAGGTCCAAAAACACAAAAAATAATACTCAAGAGAACATATTAGCCATGCTTGACTAAGATATTCCTTTTTCATATTTATTCTATCTCAGACTAGAAAAGGGTTAAACTTATACTTAGTGTACGTATTTTCATCTACTTTAAAAAATTCAACAAGACAAGTGCTCAACAATCTTTTCATATTTTGGGAGTCTTAAAAGAGTTAAAAGAGGACTCTAGGGGGTTCCTTTTTCATAGTTTTATGGATCTAAAAAAAGTGATAAAAGTGCGCTCATCAATCAAAATAATTTGTTAAAAACACAACCAAATCCATCAAACGACTATCAACCTACTCAAAACATCACAAAAAGGATTAAAAATACCTGTTTCATGGTAAAAGTGGGTGGTAACTAGGTTAAAACATTAAATGTGAATAAAATAATGGAATAAAGAACCATAAATATTCAAAATGACTATTCATATTTACCATTTCACATTTACCTTCAACAATGATAATTATGAGTAGTTTTTTTGCTTAGTCTTCTACAACTGATTGTGCTCAATCCGGTGGATCATTTTTATCACCATCACTTCTAGGTAAGTGCTAGGACCTTTCTCTTTCAATTCATGGTCCCATTTTGTGTTTTCATGTAAGTTTGAGACATTTTTTAAGGCCCTTGGTTTTAGAAAACTCACCCTAGGACCAAGCAAGACCTAGATGGTCAAAGGGTGCATTGCACCTAAGTGAGGATATACTACAGGAGAAGAGTGCAATACACTTTCTCTCCTCTTGGGGGTGCATTGGGCACAAATCCAAAACATGTTCTCTAATTTCCCTTTAAAAGTTTTCAGTTTTCTTGCATGGAAAGGATCCTAATGAGTCTCTTATTAAGGTTGTAGGTTTTCATTAGCACAAAGTAGGCTTTATCTGGAGAGCTAGATAACGTGAATAACAATATTTAAATGTAGCTAAGATCTTGCTACCATCTAGGCATTAAAAAACTATGGATTGTTGAAATTCTTCTAACTTCTTGGTATGAGGAAGTAGATGGCATTACTAGCATATCTTGGTAATCCATGGGATTTGCAAGCACATGCATTTAGATTTGGGGAATATCTACTTAAGATAATGGTAGAGGATATATATATTTTTACAAGTTTATCCAGTAGAGGTGCCCCCATCTCTCTCCTAGGAAGGAGAAGGGGTGGAGAAATGGTCAAATATTATATCTTTTCTGACTATAGATGTCGATCCAAGCAAACTAGAGATGGAAATATAATTATAAAATATGTGACCCATTTTCCCTTAAGAACGATCTTATTCCTCATTGCCAGATTGGCGGGTAACTCAACACTTCATGTAGCTATCAGATCATAAATGCAGTATGATGTGGAGCATTTGGAGCCAACATTCTTCAACTAGAGTGAGGGAGTGTTGGTCAATATTAAAGAACAAATTTCTAAAGCAAGGGAGGGAAAATTGAAAAAGTTTTGATAGAGTTCCATCTTGGTCTCTTTTTCCCTAGAGCAAATTCCATTACTATAGGCTCAAAATATTACACTCAAGTCCATTGATTTGAGCGTTCCACATATCAAGAGGTGGACAGATCATGTGTCCTCGCATGCATGTATGTCAGTGATCCATTTCTCACCAACCTTCTTTGGATGTTGGTGTAGACACTTCATTATGATCGATGATTATTTGTACACAGGGATGGATTTTTGTGATGACCCCGAGCTCATGCTTCTTGAGGATGAGTAATGCAGTGTTATAGATAAGATAATTCAACCATTTGAATTTTTTAAAGTTTTACATTTTCTTGTTTTTTTTTATGTTTACATGATTTAAAGTATTTATTTGTCCATGTAGATATTGGGCATGTTCGACTAATAGGTGCTTCATATCTTCATCGTGCAAGAGAACAACCACAAGCGACAGTAGAACCAGTACAGATTGTTGCAAAAGGATGGGATGCACTATGGTATCTAAATGTAGTTGAGATCCTAACAAAGGTGAAGTACCACATGGATGGGTTAACACATGGGACAGTGAGACCGCGATCAACTCGATTCCGATGTGACTTCAGCAACACACTATCAGAGTACCTACCTGTATGGGTCAACTACCATGCAATATAGCTTGTGTAGTGTTTTGTAATCATGATCACTTTGATTATTCTACTTAGATATTTGCAAGTAATTTTTATATGGGTTATGTTGCCATATGTGTCTCGGGCACAAATTTTGTAAAACCAAACTTTATATATATATATATCTTCAACATTTCCATGTTCCTATTATGCTTTCAATAGATGTGATGTATATTGAAACTTATTTACATTCATTGAAAATATCTATCTAAAACATGATTAGAAAGGGTATCTTTCTATTAGGCGAACACTTAAAATATGTGCAAGATGGTAGGACATTGGACCAAATAAATAGTACAAGGTTGTAGTACCATGATTTGTGAGTCAATTATGATAACTAAATGGCAGATACCATGTGAAAGAGCATCAGACAACATCTCGATTACTGCACTATAATAAGTGATGTTCTTGGTAGAGAGACCAATACAAATCGCTTCTAAACTCACTAAATCACCATTTGGAGCAAAGATATCCCACACTATAGAGGATACGTTCCAATTACCAGGACTAGCACCATTAGCATAACCAAAATCGGTTCAATGGATGCCAACATCTGCAAACCAAAAGGTAAAAGGGATCAACAGAAACCTTAGGAAACTATAAAGATACACACCATAAACACACTTACCACACCTATACATAGTATGTACACAGTGTCACTGGACATGAGACCAATCATAGTAAATCTTTATGTACAGCCCATTCCTAGGCTGCACCAATGGAATTCTATCAAAACCGACTAAATCATAGTTCCATTTCGCGAGAACATGCTTAACAATATATGGACATGACCACATAGGTTGAAACTTCCCTGATCCTAACATATGAGATTCTTGGTCATATAAAAGAACAAGGTATCCTTCTAAGAAGACACGGTGCTTGACACTTTTATCCTATTGTGCCTAGATATGTATTTTATTAGATTCACTAGCTATAGTGGAATCGTTCCATGTCTCATCTAATTGAGTCAGATGTAAAAGATATTCCTTTGATACAAAAGTGGAATAAAGAAGTTCTAGAGCTAGTTTTAGTGACGCAGTTTCGCATTCAATTGGAATAATTGCTTCCAGACCATAAACCAACTAAAAGGGTGTAAATCGGTAGCAGTCCTTACTGAGGTTTGGTAAGCCCACTAGGAAGCATAAAGAAGCAAATTCGAATATAATTTATGGACCCTCACCATACGTTGAAGCATAGTTTTGAGAAATTTATTAATAACCTCAACCTATCCATTAGCCAAAGGATAATAGTAGTGGAAATTTAATGGGAAAGTATGAGCTTCGTAGTTAGTTCAATCATCATATGGTTCCAGAAATACTTTCCATGATCTGTAACTATGGTTTATGGAACACCAAACCATGCAAAAATGTGATTGAAAAATAAATATGCAACCATTTCACTAGTCTTGTTAAATGTAGGCATGGCCTCAGCCCATTTAATCAAATAATGTAGTGCAGTAATGATATAACCATCCCCCTAGCCAAGTGAGGGTTACATGTCATAAATTGAATAACCCATTTCAAAAAAGGTTTTAAAGAAATAAAGGGATGCAATGGAGCAAGAGAAGCATGAGTCTTACAATCAGAAATTTGGCATGCATGACCCTTCTAGATAACGAGAATACAGTCTCAAAAAATGGTAGGCCAAAACCAACCAACACATAAGATCTCCTTAATGGTAGCATAACTAAAAAAATGACCACCACATGCCACCAAGTAGCATTCATTAAGGATTCTTTCGGCCCCATCATGCACAAGGAACCTTTGTAAAATTTTACCAATACTACGTCGATAAAGGGTTTCGCCAATAATGATTTAATTATTAGCTTGGTATCAAATACATCACTGCCTAGAGCGAGAGGTATCAGACAAGAAATTCTGGGTCTAGTGATGTATCATAATGCCTCCATATCAAGGGTCAGATGAGGGAATTAGAAACAATGACTCATCAAGGATAGAATCATCAGATGTTGATTCAAAGCCAGGGGAAGGAAGGTCTCACATAAGCTCAGTGCAAACCAAGGATTTATTTGACTTGGATTTGATGAATTCTAGGTCGAACTCTTGCAGGCTGATGATCCATATATAGTATTTCCCCCTTAGTAATTGACGTGACAAAATGTATGTTAGAGGTTTGCAATATGAAACAACACTAGTTATCCAGAGCAAGATGTAATGGTGAAACCTTTGCACAGCTTGAACAACCACCAAAGCAAACTTTTCTATGTTGGTATACCTAATTTTGGTATCATTGAGATTCCAACTTAGATAATATATGTGGTGTTTTGTTGCTATGTTGTCTTCCTAGACAATTACCATTGTTATAGTAGAAATAGTAACAACAAGATACAATAAATAGTCTCACTCTTAATCAGGGGGATATAAGAGAGATGCCTGAACCAATACATCTTTCAGGGCTTCAAAATATTTTTTAGTAGCATTGTCCCAATGGAAGGGAACCCCTTTCTTAAGCAGGCTAGTGAATCCTTTGGTCATCTCATCGTAATTAGGGACGAATCATGATAGGAAGTTAGCTTTCCCTTAAAGTCTTTGAATTTGAACGAGTAAAGATGGTGTAGATAAGCTGATGATTACCTACATTTTCATAGTATCGATATGAATTCCATGTTTTTAAATAACAAAACCAAGACATTGACTAGAAATAACACAGAACATACATTGGTGTGAATTCAACCAAATATTATAGTGTCTACACTGCAAGAAAATGGCCATAAGATGCATCAAGTGATCAGTCCGATACTTAGAATGAGTAGGGAGATCATCCAAATAAGGTTTCATAATGTGTTTAATATTGTGGAAAGCCTAGTCCATTTCCCTTTGAAACATGGCCCCAACATTCTTTAAACGAAATGGGAGTTTTTGGTAGGAAAATGTACCCCACAGACATACAAATGCAGTTTTAGGTTGAACTATTAGGAGAATTTTGATTTGATTATATCCACAGAAACCATCCATGAATGAATATATTTTGCAGTTGGTGTTGCCATCAATAACCTATTCGATGAATAGGGTCACGTAATTGTCTGTTGGACATCTGTGGTTTACATCCTAATAATCAACACATATATGGATTGTCCCTTGTTTCTTCATGACATAGACAATATTTTACAACCAATCGAGCAGAGGAATGGTGTAAATGAAACCAACACGAAGGATTTTTTCAACTTCACTCTTTATCATGGAATCCTACTTTGGATGGACTAGATGGAGGCATTGCCAAACTAATTTAGCATCATGATATGTTTTAATATTGTGCATTACTTTATTTGGGTCAATACCTAACATTTCCTCATAGGTCCAGGAAAAGACATCATGATCCTCCTAAAATAGTTCTTTATAGGTCTTGATCTGAAATGGAGAGAAAGATGTACCGATGTGTATACTGCCGACAATACCTAGTTTAACAAAGATATCAAGAGGTATCATATCTTTGATATCCGAGAGATTATTTTTAGAGTTGACTTCATGAATAAAAGAAAAATTAATAAAGGACTCGATGTTATTGGGTAGGTACACATCACCGAGGATATCGTCAATGGAATCTATTAAGGAAGAATGATGGTGATGATCATCCCATGATGCATCGTCTAGAATCATGATCTCCATGATGTTCTCATCAATAGAGAATATAGAAGAGAATGGATCAGAAGATATGCCATATTCCAACGATCAATTGACCCAATTGATAGAAGAGAAGGTATGATCTTCAGAAATCGAATATATGGCTTTGTAATCAAGTTCAATGGTGTTAAGAGGCATTGAAATGCCAACACAATGGATGTTAGTTTCATCTGGTAAAATCCATGGCTTAGTCTAGATAGTAGAAGCTGGTATCATATTTATATAAGAAATCGAAGATGAGCTGTAAGGAAATGGAGGAGGAGGAATCGAAAAAGCTCCCATGAGTGAGGAATCCTTTAGCAGTCCAACGCCGACATGTTGATAAGAATGTAGAGTTTCTTGTACAAGCGTGACACTTCCAGTAATATCATAATCGAAGGTGGAAATGGTGACTTGGTTAATGTCCACAATCCCTCCCTCATTAAGAAAGGTGATCGTATGGAAATAAGTTGAAATGATCACTCCCAATAGAATATTATAATAAAGAGGTCCTCCAATAACATCAACTTATATGGATATAGATTTGCCCCATAATTCTACTTGTAAGGATTTCAGAATACCATGAGGCTTATATGTTCTCCCATCAATATATTTCAATGTTTTAGGTGACTGACTCAGTTGAGGACAACCAATCGCTTTCTAGCTCTCTCTGTTCATAATAGAACGATGAATGTTATTACCGCAAACGATGAACTAGATGATAAAGGCCAATTGAGATGGAAGGAAAGACATATATTTTCATGACAAAAAAAAACTAGGTTGGAATCTGAAGGATCCACATATTTGATGGCCAAGAGCAAAGCCTTCTTCTAGGTGGGGTAGTTCTACAACATCTCGACGGTCAACATAGGTGATGGAGACTAAGTCAAGTATTCAACTACATTATAATTTTGAGTAGCCCTGGCACAAGGGTTTAAAGCTAATTTATCAATAACTCCATCTGAAGGCTTAATATTTAACTCCGCAGCAATTGTGGGTGGAGAAGGATTAGAGGGGCGTAATGCTGAACTTGTAGGTTGATCACTAGCTTGATCATTCAAAGGATTCACATTACCACAATAATTCTTTTGAGTAGCTACCATAACATGAAATTTATGCTTCATGTAGGAAAGAATTAAAACTCTGTTCGAGTAAGAAGGGTCCTAAGCAACCATATGGGTCTCTTGATTGGGAAACATGTCGATCAACACTATGGGAGAAGTGAAAGATTTCAGAATTTGGTTCACTTCTGTAGAGTGAGGAAATTCATGATTAAGGTAATTCTCATTGAAAATAAAGCATGGGTAGTGAGGCTTTTATTTGTCATTAGAGGAATGATTTTTTTTAGTATCCCGCAGGTGAAGAATCTTTCTTCTTTTTTCCTTTTCCTTTCTTCTTTCTTCCTAGTTGTTGTTGATATTTTCCTTTATTGGATGAAATGATATTTACCTTGGAAGAAGAATTTGTAGGGGAAATTGATGAAGATTTTTGTGTAGAAATAGTGAGAGAAACAGTAGATTGTTTACTTGTTGCCTGCGAGCTAGAAGAATCAATTATATTATTAGCAACATGACATTCTTTACCAGGAGTGGGACAAAAAACATTCGAATGTCTCGGAGCATCTAATATATTTTCATAGATTATGCCAACTTTGGTATATATGAGGTAAAAATATTGAGCACAAGAAATTACATGTTCTTCAGTCACGACCTTGCCTTTAGCTACATCCTCTGTAATAGATGGAAACAGGGATTTAATGAACCTTTACGCTAACAATTAATCTAGAACATAGGTCTTAACCAACAGGAGATGATGCCACCACTCATGAATGTGATCTAAAATGTTAGTGGCTTTAGTTTGTTTATGGTCAAAAGTCTCATTACAGTTTCATATGAGATGGGTAATTGGAAATGCGTGAGGAAGGTGGTAGCCAAGGAATTGAAATCGTGAAACAAAGCTCTAGGTAACTCAATGTAGCATTTAGTTGTAGTATCTGTAAGAGTATGTTGGAAAAGACATAATCATATGGAATCATCATTAAGAGAGTTCGAAGAACACCACAAGTGATACGTCATGACATGGGTCGACGATTCTTGTCTAGGTTCCCATTGAAATTTGTGATATTAGAAGGCAATTTCGTCAGAATTCTTAACCACAGAGGTGAATGAGTGATGGGATATTTGGTGAGATTACTCAAGGCTAGAAATTCGAGAGTTGCCAAAAAGTTTATCTATTAGTTAAAATCTGGTTGAGGATATTCTGGATAAGATGGAATATCCTAAGAAATAGGTACTTGCGTTCCTCGATAAGGAGCGTTATTATAAATAGGTACCTAGGCACCAAAATATGAAGGATTCTTGTAACCGACATACATTTAACCTTATTGACCAGCTCCAGAATAAACCTATGAAGGCTGGAATGGTTGAGTTTCAATAGATTGGCTTTGAAAAGGCACTTGAGAAACACCTTGATAAAGTCTATATTGTCTCCACATAAGATTTTGCATCATCCCAGCATAAGGTGGGTTCGTTGGGGTTGTGTCATGTTATACACAGTCTGTCCTACTGGAATTTGAGTAATACCTTTTCCAAGAGATTGAAAGTGTAAGGTATGTTGTGAAGCCTAGGTAAGTTGAACCTAAGGGATACTAGATATCGACGGAATAGGTTGTGATGCAATAATGGCCTATAAAATGTTGATTTACATATATTTGAGCTTGTTGAGGTACAAATTTATGGGTATAAATTTGAGATGAAGATGATACAAGTTCAAGATTCAACAATAGGTCCCAAAATGAACCAAGTTGGATGGGAAAGGTAGGTTTCCAAACACTCACATCCATCCATGGATAAGTAGGATTATAATATGAATGATTACCAATTTGAGGTATATCAACAACAGGTTCCCCCTGCGATAGGAGGAGGAGATGAACGAGGCAACTGTAACTAAGATGGAAGGCACCTAACATAAGGAGAGTTAGGTTGTTGAATATAACCTTGTCCACTAACATAAGGGCCAACATATTGTTGAAATATTGGTGTAGGTGTAGGCGAAGGAGAAGGAGCAAGTTGAGTAGCTTTCATAAGCGAAGTTACCGATGGAATTCCTGAAATGGATGACATGTGATAGGTCCAAGGACCGAAAGCTACACCAGATAAGGTACGAGATAAATATTGATAGCCAAGTGGGACAGAAGAGCCACTGTACAGATGTGTCTCTAGTGACATTGTAAACACGGATGAAGAAGTAGCATTTTACGTCTCAAACATAGTGATGGACATGGGTTGGGAAGTCAAATCAAATCGAGTCATTGTTAAAAATCACAATGAAAATTCTCATAAGAAATTCACAAGTGAGTCAAAAGAATTAGGTAAAGGATTTTATGTTGGAGTCTGAAGAGAAGGAAGAGGATTAGTTTTGGATTTGGTTATATTCTTTCCGTGACTACCCCACGTGTAGGTAGGTCATGGGGTAGCAGTAGCGCCTTGTATGTTGCACCGGGCACTGTGGGGGGTCACACGGGCGGCGGCTGCACCCCCCTGTTGGGGGGTATGGAGTGGGTTTGTTGGGTCCCTAAAATACTAATGATTCACCCATTATTATTATAGTTCAATCCCTTATTAATATTTTTGTGCCCCTATTGTCCCTATATTGTTATTACTATGCCCCATAGAATGCCTATATTTTTATTTTTGTGCCTTTATATTATTAATATTAGGTCATCTTGGTTATATTGTGATCCCTTAGACTCTTATATATAGAAAAGAGGTTTTGTCATTTGAATCATCTAGGAAATTTTCATTTGTGTAATGTAAAGGAGGTTTCCCCCTTGAAGAGGCTGAATTCTAAGGTGTTGATCTATCCTTTATATCTTTTTGTGAGCTAGTTTCATAGCATTTGGTATCAGAGCTTTGGATTCTAGGGTTTCACTGCTCCAAACCGGTCATTGTGGAATTTTCCCAATAACTTTTTTCTGAGATATTTCAGACACTAAAACTAAAACCCATTTGGGTCGAAATCATTCTGAACCTCAGGTCCAAACATCATAGCTTTTCGCGCTATATTTGCAAAGATATGATCTAAGGAATTTGGTTTGTTTGCAGACTCCTGAATTACATTCCAAATGGGTGACCTCGGGAAAATTGTCATAACTTTTGTTTTGAGCATCAGAACGGAATTTCATAAGAAGTTACAAAAGGAGGATGGGTTGTAGATTCCCGTGTATAATTTTTAGAGCCGATGGTTGAAACAGTGACACATGGCACTTCATACAATTTCAATCTTCTCAAAAGGTATATAATCAGGTCATCTTGGGAGATTGTGCATAACTCTTTCTTGGAAAATGTAAATTCGATGAGACTAGTATCATCATAAAGAGGACGTAGAGGACTACTGTAGGTCACAATTTTAGAACTGAATAATCTAAAATTACAGAGATACATCAAATTCAATATCAAGCTCCTACAAAGTGAAAAATTGTGTGTAATTTTTTTAATTTTGCATAAGATTGGTTTGAAAAAATAGATTGAAGGAATTCAAAAGGGAATAGTGAAGAATTATTAGCATTAATTAATGCCTTGAAGAAAGAAAATAGAAATACCTAGTAAGTAACCTAAAAGCTCTAGCATGACTCGTGAAGAAGAGTAAGAAATGCAATATGATATTTCATAATTACAAGACCAAGTACAACAACTTTCACTCTCACTAAAGTTAAATGAAGCCAATATGAATGACGCATGGACGCTAAGATGGAAGCTAAGATAAATGTCATGGATGATAAGATGGAAGAATTGAATATGAGTTTGAATAAGTTTCTACAAGAAATGGTCATTAGTGGTGAAAGGGTAGTAAAGGGAACTCATGATGAGAAAAAAAGAAATGTTAATCATGATTTTATAGACTCTAATGTTGGATTAAAGACCCACGATATTCCAAAAATTGATATGAGGAAGTTTGATGGCAAGGATCCCGCGGCATGGATACTACAGATGGAGCAATTTTTTGATCTCCATAATGTGCAAAACACACAAAAGGTACATATTGCAACTTTATATTTGGAACTAGATCAGTTTGTATGGTATCGATGGCTTTGATCTCATAAACAAATTTTCACTTGGGAAATTTTTACGGAAGAATTGACAACACATTATGAGGATACAAAAAGCAACACATTTTTTAGCCAATTGATAAGTCTCAAAAAAAGGGTTCAATGATGTAACACATTGAGGACTTCCAAAAATTGAGCATAAGGGTAAAAGGTATTTTAGAGGAGCATAGGATTGATGTGTTCATGGGGACTTTAAAGGATAATATCCAACATGAGGTTCACCTTTGGGAACCTGATTCATTGGAGAAGGCATTCAGGTTAGCAGGAAAAATGGAAAGAAAAATTATGGCAACCAGGAAGCCTTGAGTTTATAATATTAGTCCCTTGGTTGAATGTCGCATTTTGACAAAAATTGCCTCACCATGAAAATAAACCATGTTTATTTTAGTGTTTGTAATACCTATGTTTGGGTTTACAATATTAGTCCTTGGGCTTAATATTATTCCGTTGGGTTCATAATCCCTTGGGGTTTTAGTATTAATCCCTTCAGTTTATTATTCATTTGGGTTTATAATATCAAAACTTTTGGTTTTTTATTCCCTTAGGTTTATGATATAAATCATAGCCAAACATGGTGAACCATGTTTGAATGTTGCATTGTGAAAAGGATTGCCTCACCAATAAAATAAACTATGTTTATTTTAGCGTTTGTAGTATTGACATTTGGGTTTACCAATGTTGGGTTTATAACATTAGTCCCATGGGTTTAATATTATTCCCTTAGGTTCATAATCCCTTGAAGTTTTAGTATTAATCCCTTCCTTTTATTATTCCTTTAGGTTTAGAATATCAATCATGGTCAACCATGCTTGAATATCACATTGTGACAACGATTGTCTCACCATCAAAATAAAACATGTTTATTTTAGTGTTTGTAGTGTTTATATATGGGATTAACAATGTTGGGTATTTCTATTGTCACTAATTGGTTTTATCACATGATCATATGGTAATATATTTTGTTGTATATTTGGTCATTAATTGTAGAAATTAATGACTAAATCAACAGCTAAATTAATGACAAAATTTCTAACTAAATATACTTGTAGATGATAAAATTGAGACAATCAATTAATGACTAAGCTGAAAATGACTGAAAGTTGGTTGCATTATAAGATACTATAAAATAGCTACTACTGGCCACCGACTGAAAAATAGTCATTTATATGCAAATTTTAGTCGTTGTTTTAGTAACTAATTAGCCATTATGTACTAGTGATTTGAGTTACTCTATGGGAAATCCCCCTTGTTTCTAGTATAATTTGAGATCAACACGCTTAAAACAACTTTAGAAGTAGGATTCAACCTATCAGATGCCAAAAAACACCGGTTGGAACAACTAAATGAGTTAGATGAAATCCATTCAATCATTGTCTAGAAAACTACTGCTATTCAACAACAGAGAATGAAATGGCATGATAAATTTATCAAGGATAAGGTGTTTCATAAAGAAGATTGGGCACTGCTCTATGACTCCCATTTTAAAGATTTTAAACAAAAGATTCACACTCGCTGGATGTGACCCTATGAAGTGGACGTTGTGTTTAACAATGGAACAGTGAGATTGGTTACAATAGATGATAATCGTGCTTCCTTCTTAGTAAACAGACACCATCTGAAATTATACCACCGTCCAACTTCTAAGGATGCCTTCATTAAACATCTCTCTGATAAATCTGGTTTGATGGTTTTTGGTGCAAAGAATGCTTCCTCGACATTGTCTATATATATATAATATATATATAATATATATATATATATTATATAATATATATATATATATATATATATATATATTGTTACTACTCACTTGTTTGTCTTTTGCACGAATAATGATTGAAATCTGATCGTGAGGTGCTGACAAAAATTTAACAAGTAATAGTTGCTGTTGTTACTCTGTCGGTGTTATTACTCTGCCACTTTTATTACTCCTGAAATTTTTTCCAAGTGTTAGATGTTGTTATTACACCACTATTGTTACTCCACCAGTGTTATTACTCTACCATTGCTATTACTTGTCGAGCGATAAAAAGGTGTCTTTTTAACTCCTAAGTATCCTCACATTAATTGTCAGCCCAGGGATGACTTTTTATTTCAAGAGTGTACTTAGCCTGAGGCAGCTATTACTCAAGAGCAATATTTTGTGGTATAGTGCTTAAAATCCAAAAGTAAATGAATGCTTGAAGAAGAAATCAGCATAAACTCAAATGCTCTGAAATCCAACTATTCACTCAGCAAACATCAATCAAGAATATAGTAGCAATAACTCATTCCTCTAGATATTGATGCAATTGAAATCAAAATGGAACAACGCAATCAATCGGGGAATGGTGAAGCAATAAATGATGTTCTCTATAGTTGACAATCCTGCTTTAAAGTAATTAAAAGAAAATAGAAATTGAACTAAAGCTACTATTGAAAGTAAATTATGAAAACTCTTTAAAAGAAAACTCTTTGCAATGAATCAACAAAAATGAACAGCAAAGCTTGATCTAATAGAAATGATTTATTAATAGAAAGGAATAGCAATGCTAAAATACTAGAATTAAACAGAAATCTTAAATGGAACAGAACAAAAAAACTAAGTAATTAGAAATACGAAGCAACTATAAATGTAATTGAATCAGAAACCTTAATCCAACAAGATGAACCTTAATCGCAGTTATTGAACCAACAACAATCACAGTTATAATTGAATAGTAACTTAATTGAACAGCCATTGCAATTACAAATGAACAACAATTAAATGAACCAAAGTCTTTATTAGACAACGCAGTATTAGATTAGAAATAAGAGCAGGACATTTCAAGCTATAATTAATAATTTTGTCACTAACGCAATCCAATTATGATTTCAATATAATAGAGCAATTCTGCAAAATGTTCATAAACAAAAGATTACTGAACAAAAAAATTTAAAGAAATGAAAATCGAATCAAACCATCACACGACAGAAATCGGAAAGATAAAATACAACAACAGCGTAGTCCACCAGAGGCTATGCCCTTAGCCGCCAGTGGATGCTGCTGGGCTACTTCAAATGAGAAGAATGAACAACTCCCAAATCATATATTAATCATTGAACTTGGTTGGCATCACAATAGCAAAAGCCTTGATAATTACAACATGCAACAATCCCTTTTTCCTCATATCCTATCATGAATGAGGAATCCATAATTCTGAATTTCCAATTCTCAATCTATCATTTCCAAATCATAGTTCTGCATTCTCTTAGCCATCCTCCTCCAATACATAATACATACTCTACTTTTATAATCATAAAGAGGAGAAATCAAATAGTAAATATGATATCTCATAACAATATTGGATTGTTTCTAACCAACTGATCAACAAGAAAATACATTTCCATCCATCTTGCAACAAGAGCAAGGCGAATTTGGCTTTGCAGCTGAGATTTGGAAAATAGCCACACAACAAATCTAAGAAAATCATGCTCAAAGAACCTTTCATTTATCTCAATACAAGCCTAATTTAGGCAAACTGCTCTTTTCTCAAGTTGATATTGTCCATTCTAGACAAAACCCATGTTTTGGATTTTCGAGATTCTTCCTCATTTGCCCAGAGTGTCAACCGCAATACTGTCACTTCTTATTCCAGCGAATTTCTGAGTTGGAATATTTAATGATCAAATCTTCAATCTGGAAATTGTATTGGAGGCTAAAAATGGGAAATAATGTTACAACCAAATTATTAAAACTATCATTGATAAAATCATGCATAATCGTCAATTTATTAGAAATAAAGTAGAATAAATAATATTCATCCATAAGAGCATAAATCATTATAAAATGGATTTATATAATAAATTATAATAAATGACATGATAAAGAAGAGTAAAAATGGATAAAATAAGTGTTTAAAAAGTGGTCATATTCATGACCCAACACACCCCCACACCAAATATATTGCATGTTCTCATGCAACAAAAACTAAATATATTGCATGTCCTCATGCAACCCAAAGACAAAACCCATGTGTTAACCAAGCAATAAAAAATTTGTTCATCTAAGCTCATGAAATGGATAGAACAAATGAATTCTTCCTTAATTAATGAATATTCAATTTTAGCAATGTTGATCAAGGCATAACAATTTTTACATTGACGTCCAAGTTATGTGCATATGAATTTGTAGCAAAATATGATATAAATAACAACAAACTTCATTAAGCATTTTCTCAAAACTACAAACAAGATTTGTTGAAATTATGAAAGTAGATTCCTACTATATTAATACTTCTATGATCCATGGATCATGAGATATAAAAAAAATGGTTGTAGGTGAGAGTGCATGATTCCCGAAATATTACGAACCAATTTAACTTGAAATTATCTGGGTTTGTGTATTTTAATGATACGTCTTTGTTTTCCAGAAATCACAAGAATTGAGTCCATAGTTTTAAAAATATTATGGAAATCAATTTCTGCACTAAAATTGTATGCCTTAAATGAGAAAGAAAGTAGAAAACATCTATCATGCGTAGCAATTCCTCCCCCTCTCTGAAAAATTAGCATGCCCTCATGCGATGCTAGAAAAAAAATTGAGGTGGTTTCTACCATCTGTTGAATGCTATGCTTGGTGTAAAACAACATGGAATAAGGGAGGTGTTGAGAATGAATATGAATAGCAATGGATGATAAAGAATATGAATGACATGATCATAAGAAAAAAATGAAGGAAAGAAACACTACCCCAAAGTGAAAGATGATAGGCCACTGAAAAATGGGAAATGGTAAAGATGTGGAATGAAAGATGATAAATAATGCTCAAAATGGATTTTCATTAAATTCTCCTAAATTCGGAATAAATAAGAAAATTATGCTATTTTACCTCAAGTTTTACCTCCAAAAGAAAAATGTGGAATGACATATATGGACTGGCATTTGTTGAAGCTGATGTAGGCAGAGTTGGTGTTGAAAGTGATGCAAAAGTTGGAATCCAGGCTAGCACATCATGTCTGAACAGTTGTTCACGTTTGCAAGTTGCTCAAGCCTCTCTTGTTAGTTGCAATAGTGTGGTCATGATGTGAATAGAGTTTTTCCGATACTACTTGTTCTCCTATAAAAAATTCACTATTTTGCATACAATGTTCTTGAAGCCACAGTGTTAGTTTTGAATAGCAATAGATAAGATGCATGCAAAAATTTCAATCAGAAAAACTTATGTATACATGCAATACTAATATTTTGTCAAATCAACAAGTGATGGCAAGGTGCAGTAATTATATCGCATGCAATCCCATAATGCATACATTCCCCCTCTAATTGGAAAAGGAATTCCATGACCATAAAGCATATGAGAGGTGTTGTGATGATTGCAAGGCAAGGGAATGAACAATATAGCAGTAGATGAAGTGGAGTACACATATCAATGATAGGACGACGAGAGTTATGGTTATAATGAGAGAAGATTGTGTAAAGATAGTTATGAATAAAGGATAAGACACTTTGGATTGATGATAATTTATGAAAAAGAGAAAAAGGAAAACAATATGCCAAAAAGATGCTTCGCTGATAGTATTCTAGCTAAAAAATAATGTGATTGATCAGAAAATAATTTTTCATGCGTAAAGGTTGAAAATAGGGGAAGAAATAAGGAAATAGCTTCTCCGACAAAAGAAAAAATAAGAAAATGGTATTATAGTAATAATTGACGATAAAATATAACTTCAATATCATAAGCAGAGCCTCTGTTGCGAGCAGGCATCCATAGCCTCGGCGGGGTTTCTTTTTAACCCATATGACCTAGGATCCTCAATTTATAAATGGAGAGTTCTAGTGTTGTTCTACAGAAGAGATTAATGTGCTTGCATGGTAACTAGATAACCGCACTGCCATTCATCGGCATGTAGCAGAAGTGATCAAGACGGATCGTGATGAGACCTCCTATTCCAAGGATAATTTGGCTATCCAATGGATCATAACCCTGGTGTGGTGGCCATAATGGGAATGTGTTGGGTCCCTATAATACTAGTGATTACCCCATTACTATTGTAATTATACCCCTTATTAATATTGTTGTGCCCCTATTGCCCCCATATTGTTATTACTGAGCCCCATATAATCCCTCTATTATTACTTTTGTGGCTTTATATTATTATTGTTAGGTTGGCTAGATTATATTGTGACTCCTTAGACTCCTATATATAGAAAGGAGGTTTTGTCATTTGAATCATCCAAGAATTGTTAATTTAGGTAATGTAAAAGAGGTTTCCCCCTCAAAGAGGCTGAATTATAAGGCGTTGATCTATCTTTTCTATCTTTTCTTGAGTTGGTTTCATGACATTTGGTATCAGAGCTTTGGATTCTAGGGTTTCGCTGCTCCAAACAGGTCATCATGGAATTTTCGCTATAATTTTTTTTTCTATGAGGTTTCAGAAGTCTAAAAAAGAACCCATTTGAGAATAAATCACTCTAAATCATGGGTCCAAATTTCAAAGGTTTTTGCACTATATTTGCGGAGATATGATCTGAGGAATTTGGTCTTTTTGCAGACTCCTGAATTACATTCCAAACAGGTGACCTGGGAAAAATCGTCATAACTTTATCTTTGGGGATTGGATTTAAATTTCGTCAGAAGGCATAGAAAGAGGACGGACTGTAGTTTCTTGTATGAATGTTTAAGATCCAAAGGTAGAAACAGTGACTCGTGGCACGTCGTACAATTTCTCTCTACTAAACTAGTCTATAATCAAGTCACTGTGGGAGATTTCACATAACTCTTCCCTGGAGAATCCAATTTGGGTCAGACTTGTGGCATTGGAAAGAGGACATAGAGGGCTACTATAGGTCACAAATTTAGAACTAGATGATTGTAAAGTACAGAGATACATCAGAGTCAATATCGAGCTCCTACAAAGTGAAAAAAGGTGTGTAGATTTTCTTAAATTTTTGCGTAAGCTTGGTTTGAAAATTTATTTTGAAGGAATTCAAAGCGCATAGTAGAGTATTATTGTCAGTAACTGATGCCCCGAGGAAATAAAATGCAAACACCTAGTAAGGAACCTGAAAGCTCTATCATGACTCATGAAGAAGAGGAAGAAATGCAACATAATATATCAAAATTACAAGACCAAGTGCAACAACTGTCTTACACAAAAAGGAACAAAATCTAAGATGGATGGTTTAAAGAAAGGTGTAGAAGCTAAGATGGACTATTTAAAGAAATGCATAGAAGCTAAGATGATTGACGTGGAAGCTAAGATGGATGATTTCAAGATAGATTTCAAGACAGACATGGACGAATTGAAGATAAATATGAATAAGTTGCTACAAGAAATGGGCACTAAGGGTGAAAAGGTACTAAAGGAAACTCATGATGAGAATAAAAGAAATGTTAATCATGATTCCATAGATGCTAATGTTTGATCGAAGACTCACCATATTCCAAAAATCGGTATGACGAAGTTTGATGGCAAGGATCCTGCCACATGGATATTACAGATGGAGCAATTGTTCGATCTCAATAATGTGCAAAACACACAAAAGGTACGTATGGCAACTTTATATCTGGAACCAAATTAGTTGGATGGTATCAATGGATTTTCTCTCGTAAACAATTTATCACTTGGGCAATTTTTACTGAAGAATTGGTAGCACATTATGAGGATACAAAAAGCAACACTTTTTTTAGACAATTGATAAGTCTCAAACAAAAGGATTCAATAATGGAGCAGATTGAGGAGTTCCAAAAATTGAACATAAGGGTAAAAGATATTCCAGAGGAGCATAGGATTGATGTATTCATAGGGTCTTTAAAGGATAATATCCAACATGATGTTCGCCTTTGGGAACCTGATTCATTAGAGAAGGCATTCAGGTTAGCAAGAAAAATGGAAAGCAAAATTATGGCAACCAGGAAGCATACCACTGACAACTATAAAGACGGAAGTGTTGTTGCCCCTAGTCTTCCACAACCTATAAGGTTGACACCACAACAATTGGAAGAAAAAAGAGCAAAAGGGCTTTGTTACAGTTGTGATAGCAAATAAACTAAGGGTCATAAGTGTGATGAGAAGAAATTATTCTACATAGATTGTGAAGAGGAAGAAGAAAAGGAGCAAGAAAGGCCAAAAGAAGAGGATATACTCCAGGAACAAAGCCTAGATGAAGAACAAATAAATCCGACCATATCTTGTAATGCATTGGCAGGAATTACCACTCCTCAAACCATCAAGATAGAAGGACAAATCAAGAAGAAAAAGGTAATAGTGTTGATTGATTCAGGAAGTACCCACAATTTTATTCATTGTAAGGTAGCAAAAGAATTGAATTGCTTCCTATATCCAGCACCAGAGTGTCAAGTGATGATTGCAAATGGAGGAACAATAAATTGCTCTGGAAAGTGCCATAATATCAAGCTATCCATGGGAGAATATGTATTGACTAGCCCAATGCTTTCCATTCCAATGGGAGGTGCTGATGTTGTACTAGGAGTCCAATGGCTACAATCCTGGGTACAATAGCTTTTAATTTTCGATAAATTTTTATCAAAATTTCTACGGAAGGAAAGGAAGTTGAATTAAGGGGTATTGCAGGGAAACCAGGAAAGATAATCAGCTCTAATGTTATGACAAAGCTTCTAAAAAAGGATCAAGGAGGTGTAATTGCACAATTATGTTCGCTAGATGTTTCCACATTGGAATCTTCTATTTCTCCAGATCTCCAAAAAGTCTTGGACAATCATTCCAAGGTATTTGAGACTCCCAAAGGTCTCCCACCTATTCGTGATCATGATCATGCTATTCATTGATTCCAGGAAGTGTTCCTCCAAACATCAGGCCGTACAGATATCCCTATGCCCAAAAGAGTGAAATTGAACGTATGGTTGAAAAAATGCTAGAGGCTGGTATAATTCAACCTAGTCAAAGTTCTTTCTCTGCTCTAGTAGTAT
>APFE031024045.1:0-29416 GCA_000404065.3 Pinus taeda | reverse complement strand
TAATTACAATTATGATAATAATAGTAAAAATAAGGTATTATTAGAAAATTAGGTATAATAATAAATTTATTAGAATATACATATATATTTTAAATAAATATTGGCATATATATATTTATATATTATATAATATATATTTATTATATAATGGAGTAATATTTTAAATAAATAAATGAATTATTTTTAACTGATTATCTTTTGTTTTTCGCGTGGTTAACCTAGCTCCATGGGTTTATTAGTATTTTTTAATATATAATTAGTTAGACGAAGTTTGTCTGGGGTCTTGATTGGAAAAGTAGCCGTTAGATTTTTTAGCCGTTTGAGTCTCTGCTTAGACTATTTAACACGCTGAACTGGATCTGCGTCTTCAACTTGTCCTGACGATGAACCACACTGGTTGGTTCGAAACGCGTCGACAAAGGGATTTCTCATGTGATTTACGATGAAGCTTTTCTTATAAATATGACTGATCATAGAAGCCTCAATTCTACAAATTTCATTTTTATTAGATTTTCATTTCATCTGCAATTTATCTCAAATTATACATAATAACATAATATTGCTATTGCATCTTCATTTTCTTCATCAGGTTCCGTATCGATTTTAAATGTGTGGGATTTTCTTGATTTTTCATAAATTTTGTTTTACATAGCATTTTCATCAATTCTATGAGTATTTTTTTTTCAACAACATTATGATTAATTTAAGAATATGTTTATTTCACAAATGATATTTGAACTATAAGTTTTAAGGGTTAGCTCAATTGGTCATGTCTAGTAGAAATATGAAAGATACCAATTACATATAATACTAAACCATACACTATATTTTTTATTGATCACAACAATTACATATATAGGATTTAAATTACTGACTTTGACGAATCTAGATCCTAAGAAAGTGGATCTATGACTCAGACATGACACAACTTCAACTTATACACATAGGAAACAATAAATTCTATATTGACAGCTCAAGACTCACAATAACAAGTAATAATCACATGACACACATGGAGGCATTACTTCCAATACCCTCCCTTAATGCTTACATGTAGAAAACACAAATTATAACAACAATATTGATCTCTTCCGTATTTGTCTAATATGGTCATCACTAGTACTCATATCCACTCTGCAACCTCACGATTTATTAGAAAATCAGAGACATGCACAAGAATGAAATCAAATATAATTAATCAAACTTCTTGGACAACCACTACATTATATAGACACACATAGGCATCTTCAAGGGAAATCTAGATCCAAATAATTCAGATCACCAACTCACAACACAAACTACGAAGACACAACGCATGACAGTTAAAATCAAAAATTGACTACGAGAACACAACTCATCAACTCTATCTAGACATATCATTTCTACATTATTCCAACATTCCCCCTAATAAAGAAATGGATTTTCAACAATGTCCAGTTGTTGTCTACATATTTCAAAGTTCATCTTTCCAAGAGGCTTGGTAAAGATGTTAGTTACATTCTCACTTGTATTACAATAGACTAAATGAAACTCATTTGGTTGTATCTTTTCTCTTATAAATGATGTTGGACTTCAATATGTTTTGTTCTTACATGATAAATTGGATTATTTGTCGCTTCATGGAACTCTGGTTGCCACATTTGATTCTTGTTGATCGTCTTTGCTTTTCTCCAACATATTCAAGAATCCTTCTTAACCAAATAGCTTCACAAGTTGCATTGGTCAAGCTTTGTATTCAATTTCAGTGGATGACAAAGAAACAGTTGGTTGTTTCTTGCTGCTCCATGATATGACCCCCGATCCTAAATTGAATGCATATCCCGAGGTTGATCTTCTATCGTTAGGATTTCCAGCCCAATCTCAATCAGAAAAACCTGGCAACTCAACATTAGATTCATCAGTAAACAAAATACCAAAATAAAGTGTTCCCTTCAGATATCGAAGGACTTTCTTTGCTGCTTTCCAATGGCTTTCACAAGGCTTGGCCATAAACTGACTAAGAATATTGACCGAATATGTTATATCTAGCCTAGTAGTGGTGTGGTAGTTCAAAATTCCCACCAATCGACGATACAAAGTTCCATTCCCTTCTTTAGATCCATCATCATTATAAAACTTGGCATTTTGTTCCAAAGGAGTAGACACTGGTTTGCATTCAAACATATGAAATCTTTCAGGGATTGTCTTTGCATATTTGCTTTGTGTGATGATTGTCTTACCAGATTCCCTCCAAATTTCAAGACCCAAACAGTAATGAAACTCACCAAGATCCTTCATTTCAAATACCCGTGACAACTGAATTTTATTTTCTTCAATCAACCTGAGTGCACTTCCTATTATGATAATATCATCAACAAACAAAGATATCAAGGAAATATTCCCATGTTCATCCCTCTTGATGTACAAGTTAGGATCAATTTTGCTTCTCAAAAAACCTTAAATGCCATAAAAGAATGAATCAATTTTGACATACCAAGATCTTGGTGCTTGTTTCAAACCATAAAAAGCTTTATTTAACATGCAAACAAGATGCCCCTGTCCCTGCATTACAAACCCTTCAGGTTGAACCAAATAAACTTATTCTTTTAATTCACCATTCATGAAAGCATATTTGACATCTAACTGATGCATTTTCCAATTTTGTTTTGTATCTAATGCAATCATGATTCTAATTGTATTGAGTTTAGCTACACATGCAAAAGTATCTTCATAATGAATGCCTTCTTTTTGTGAATAGTCTTTTGCAACTAATCTAGCTTTATACTTATCAATACTACCATTAGCATTAAACTTTGGTTTGAACAACCATTTGCATCCTATGGGAAATTTATCTTTGGGCAATTGTGTTAATTCCCTTGTGTCATTCTTCCTTATAGATTTGTATTCCTCATTCATTTCATCTATCCATTCTTTATATTTTTTTGTTTCTTCATAACTTGAGGGTTCTACAACATTCATTACATGAGACATTAATGGATAATATTTATACCTTATAGGTGGTTGAATTTGATGTGATGACCTCCTTAGAGTTTTACTTCTTTCATCCTTCTTCCTGATTTATGGAGTCTCTTGTTCTCTCCTTGGACTATCATGACTGTTGGATGCTTCCTATTCTTGAACCTGTACCTATTCCTGTACCTGTTGTTGTACCTTTTCCTGTTCCTATACACAACATGCTTCTATTTTGACATAATCATCAATATCATGCCATACACTCGTGTTATTCATTTTATAACCTTCATCTACATTTTTATGAAACACCACATCCCTACTTGCAAGCAATCTATGTGAATTAGGATCAAACAACTCGTATGTCTTTTGATGATCACAATAAACAATGAATGTGAACTTAATTGATTTTGCATCAAGTTTTCTTCTTTCATCTTTTGGAATATGTGCAAATGTCTTACATCTAAAAAATCTTAAATGATTCACTTTTGGTTTATATCCATAAAATGCTTCAAAAGGTGATCTGAAATTTTGGTTCGACTCCTATTTTTCAAGTAAACAACAGTATGAATGGATTTAGCCCAAAAACCATTAGAGATATTTGTACCTTGAAGCATGCTCTGTGCACATACTAGTGTTCTATTTTTCCTCTCAGCAACCTCATTTTGTTGAGGTGTATGAGGCACTATAAATTCTTGTAGAGTCCCATGACTTTTGAAATATTGATTAAAAACTCTTGATTTGAATTCTCCCTCATGATCAGAACTGAGAATTTTGATGTATTTCCTAGTTTGTTTTTCCACCATGTTTTTGAATGCCTTAAAGTATTCAAAAACATCACTTTTCTTTCTTATGAAATAGACCCAAGTGTATCTAGATATATCATTAACAAAAAAAATAAAGTACAATTCTCCTCCAAGAGATCTAGTTTTCATAGGTCCACATAGATCAGCATGAATTAATTCAAGTAATTCTCTTTCCCTTCTTTCTTCATGTATAGAAAATTCCTCTCAATGTTGCTTGGAAAGTGCACTTGCTTCACATTCAACATGATTATTCTTCATAATAGGAAGACCTTCAACCATTGTTTTTCTTTGAAGCAACATTAAATCATTATGATTTAAATGCACATACCTTTGATGCCATATCTTTTATGTTGACATTGTTGTAGATGCCAATGCTTTATGCATTGTCCTGTTCACATTCATCTTATACAAGCCTCCAACGCTAGTACCTGTGGTAATAGCTTTGTAGCAATCTTGGATATCTTTAACAACACACTTTGATTTGTCAAATTCAACCTTTGGATCTTGATTAGAAATAGTAGAAACATAAATTAAATTCTTTTTTATACCAGGAACATACATCACATCATGGATCTGTCTCTGTTTTCGATTAGGAAACATCACACATATTACTCCATATCCTTGAACTTGAAGGGATATATTATCTCCTATATAAAAACATGTTCCATAAATGTTCTCATGATATTCATCAAGCCAATGTTTATTACAAGACATATGGAGTAATGCACCAGAATCAATGAACCAAGCATTCACATCATCAGTCTCAACAGACAATGCAGCATCAGAAACAAACAATTTGAGATTTTTAAATCCATCATTGATTGAGGTGTCTTTGTCCACAAAATTCCCATTATGCCTTCTGTTTCTCTCTTTAGACTCATTATATTTCCTTTTATAGCAATCTTTAGCATGATGTCCAAGTTTTCCACAATAATAACAATCATCATTTCTCTTATCATGAACCATAAATTTAGATTTTGTCATACCTTTCTGCTTTGCTTGAAACTTTACTCCTTTGCTTTTCTCCCACTGTTATAGACATATTTGGGCACTGCAACCCCAATCACATATGTCCATAAACCAAGGGATTCTAAGCCCCTAAAAGTGTTGTTTCATACCCTAAAGGAACAAGGTCAGCTGATTACATCATCTCCCAGAAGTTCTCATTGAAAAACTGCTCAAAAATGGTCAAAACTAGACCATACAGACTGCTCCATGCTGAGGATGTGATGCATCTCACCTGTTACACATAGAGGGTGCGATGCATACTGAAAATCCCTTCTGTAGTGTTTGATGGGTGAGAGCAGACAAATGGAAGACACTGTTTTCTAGGTGGAAACTCAGAGAATCTTCTAGAAACTACTCATTTGACACTTTCCTCTCTGAATTTGCCCAAGGATGAGTAAGAGATCATGAAATCTCCAAGTGGAACCAAGAACTATCAGAGAAATGACACTAATCAAAATCCCAGAAGCTGACTCACCCACCTGCAAATATCTATATACGGATCCCTCATCCTAGAGATCCAAAGGTTGGAATTTTGTATTTTGTAAGGAAGTGTTGTTGGTTACTTTGTGAAACATCATAGTGTTGGGTGATTTAGATTTTCATGAGGTGAAGAGGGCTTTCATGCTGGGAGGATGGTGCTAGGTCAGACCACTGAGTTGTAATCCTCTCTTCTACTACTACTATCAATAAAGTTGTTTGAGTTTTCCTCCATATTCTTCTATATTTCTGAATCTTGAATTGATGTATGCATTTGTACGGTTTATATACATCTGATCCAATATTTTTTATGGTTATAGATCTCTATGCTTTGATGGTATTATGCTGCTTTGACTCTACAGGTGTTCTTTGAAGTGAGACAAGTGAGGAAAGAGTGGCGAAGCTCTGTCAAAGGAGGGAGGAAACAAGCGAGGAGCCAAGCGAAAGACTGAGGTTGGTACTCTCTGCTTCTCTCTCATCTATCTCTCATAAAGGTAGACACAAGTGACTTTAGTTTGTTTGTTTCTAAGATAGCTACTCGTCTTAGTGGGACTAGCAGCTTTGAATGGACACTAGTTTTCCTGATAACAAAATGGCGACTCTGCTGGGGAGCAAATAGTTTGATTGTTAGTCACTGTTGTTTGATTTATAAACTATAGACGGAGCCTAAATTTAAGCTAGCTAGCCTTTGAACTTCTTTTGCTATGCAACTACAAAGTAGATCAACGTTGCTTCAGTCAATCTCTGGGTTGGTTTATGAACTAAACATCTGACTTGCAAACATGCTAAGTTCCCTGGTGGTAGCTCAAATAACCTCTTTAGATTAGCCCCTATACTTTGTGTTTACTTCCTATCATAAGCTTAGCCTAAACCCCTGAACTTAGCTGCAAACTGTGAGCCAAAACCAAGCTCAATCTTGTCCCTGAACCATTGCACTATCTCCCATTGGCAACCTGGATGCATTGCACCTCCCATGGGTTGTAGATGAGATGCATCCCTATTTCCCTATGTTACAGGTGCGATGATTGAGTGAGACTGTTTCTGCTTCCAAATTTTGGTTTTCTCTTCGTTGTCTTCAGCTTTATTCAATAGTTTTGTTGTCTGTGATTAGTGTATCATTGTTGAACCCCTCTTCCTTTTGCATTATTTAGCCTCCATTGATAAGGAATTTTGAATGTTTTTTTATGTATTTTTCATCATTTACAGTCCTCCTTTGCAAAAAGTAGCTTAATCAAACTGTCGTCTTTTGATTTGAAAGTGACATAAAGTGACATTTTCAGTCAAAGAAAAGAGTGTCATAAAGTCTTCCTCTTTTAGATAGTCGATTACACTTTTGCTATTGTATTTTATTTGGATCATCAATTCTTTGAAGTGTCTAAAGTAGTCTTCAAGTCTAAATTGAAATTGTCGTCCAAATCTTCCTTTCATTTTGAAAAGAAATTGCTAAAGTGTCGCTTTGAAGAAACGTAATTCAGATCTGTACTTAGTTTTCTTTTTTTCGTTCTCACATTAAGGAAACTGAAAAACAAATAAATGCATGTGCATTTGCATTTAGACTGCATGCGGAAATTGATTTAGGACACTGCATCTTAGTGTGTGCTCTCTGCTCTATGTTGAAATAATTTTACTTCTCTTTCCTTAGTAGCTAGGATTTTCATTGCAAAAAGAAAGTACACAATTGTTTGTCATCTTAGATTGCGTATTTAGGAATCGTATATCTACATCATGTGGTGAACCTTAAAGGTAAACTGTAAAATAAACTTCAATGAACATAAAAATGCTTTGGAACCTAATGCACAACATCTAGAAGTCTAGGCTAGAGACGTAGTCTAGTGTTGTAAAGCCTAGTAACTATCGTTTTCATCGTAGGTTGGGTGATTCCTCCTATTTGATACGACAAGTGCCAGTACGAACTTGTGCTCCCACGTACCATCGAGTATTTATTGGGAGACCACAATAGACTATATCCTTTGTCCTTAGGAAGCCATGTCTACCACCCTATCGATCGCAATGCACTGAACACAACATTTGGGAAGATTGACTGTCGTACGTAAAAAGTATTCTGTAGTTTTGCGATTGGTTTGGTAATCCTTCTGTCTAGATTTCCAGAGTAGTCACTTTTGTTCCTTTTCAGACTCCTTAAAAGAAAAGTTCCATCTGAGCACTTGTCACTTTGGGCTCATTAAAAGTCGAAGGCGGCTAGAGTCATCTTTAGCTTTTTCTCAACTCTTTAAAATTGAAAAGGAAAGTTGTGTCAAATCATCATAAAATTTATTTTAATCGGAATAACATCACTATTCCCTCGTTGGTCTTAGTTTGAGAAAATGGAATCTACCAATCAAGGATTTCCCCTTGGGGGGAATCCTAGTCCCTTCTTCTCTTGGGGAGGTGTTGGTGCACCTCATATGGCTACTTTGTCCCTTCCAGGACTTACAATTGGCCTGCTAGTATGGCTTTTCTCAACCTCTGTTGTTCAAAACACCGTGATTCCTGAGCAATCAAATCAGCAACCAGATGATACTAGAGTTACCCCCAACCTTCTACTTCGTTTGTTTCTCCCTCTCCTTCTTCCTCTTCGCTTGGTGAAGCTAATAAAGTAAGAACCAAGTAACTGAGAAGAAGAAGAAAGGGAAGGAGAAGAAGAAGAAGAAGCCAACAATAAAAGGGGGCAACCATGCATCATCTGGTGAAAATCCACACACTGCACCATCCAAACATAAATCTCCATGTGTCATTTGCAAAGGAGACCACTATCATCGAGATTGTGCTTGTGTCCCATGGATATTAAGGGACTGGTCTCCCCGCTTGCAAAATTTGGTGTCCTCAAGATATGACGATTGAGAGCACACCGTCAACTAGTGAAAACGAAGTCAATGGACAAAAAAGAAGATCTAAATTTCCTTATAGACTGTGTGAAGGCAATCATGCCCTCCATCGTTGTCCCTTCCTGGACGAAGCTAAAAGAGTCTTGGATAACCATCCTACTTCACCATGCGGCTTCCTCGAGGATGCAAGAAACTCTCATTGAGTCCATCGCTAGTTGAAAATATAACTGACACACCTTTGTTGTCGGTTGAAGCACCTATCATTAAATATAAACCATCTGAGTCCACACCGGACCAAAGTCAACAGGTCGAGACGGCAGTCGACCCAGTCTTGTCTTTAGAAGGTCCACCTTCAGATGATACAGTCACCAAAGAGAATGAGAATGAAACTGTTCAAATTATTTTTGTTAACAAAGAATCCGATGAACCTGGGGGCAATCTACCTGTTCCTTACAACAGGAAGGAAGTTCATTAGAGATTCATCTGGCCATCTATTCGGTACCTCCTCCATGAAATATTGTCATTTCCTTCGATTGGAATCTACTAGGGAGACCCTGCCTACCATCTAATGTACCATTCAGAATCATAGTACAAGCTTATAGAATGATCAGGGTTGATATGATCATAGATGAAGGGGCCTTTGTGAGTATCCTTTCCTCAACTGCTTGGAAAGCACTTGGTTCGCCATCGCTTCTGCTTGAGATTCGAAATCTATCAGGCTTCAACAAAGGAACCAGTCGATCGTTAGGGAACCTTCCAAATTTGCCTATAACTTTGAGAAGGAAAACCATTTATATGAATGTGATGGTAGTCCAAGGGCCATTGGATTAAAATATACTCCTTGGACATGACTACATTTATAGCATGGGATCTATTGTTTCCTCACTCTTTCGAGTGATGTGTTTCCCATATGAAGGCAGAATGGTCCAGCTCATTGACTAGCTTTCATTTCCTAGTTCAAACACGGCTAATAGTTAAATACCATCCCTAACTGGTCTTTTTGGACAAGGAATGTCTCATCAACCTCCAGTCCATCCACCTGATGAGCACGAGTGATTCAATGAATGTGACTAAACCCAGGGGGCATGCACCCTGGTCTGCTTCGGTAGGAAAACCTCAGATATAAGGTAAATTTTTGTGTAGGATATATGACTAGTCTGACACACCCATTCGGTTAGGAGAATGGGGTTAGACTGGAAAAGGATTCCCTCATCAAACATTATGTGAGTGGAAGCTCCCACCATTCACCTTTGTCTATTTCGATGGACAAAGCCAAGGAAGTGTTTCGTCTGCAAATACGAACAAAACAACCTTGCTTTGATGCAAGAAATTCCATATGGTAACCTGGAAACTCTACTTCTCATTATATCCGGGGGCATGCGAATCGTTTGCATACAAGTGAAAAACAACCTTTTATTTTCATAGTTTGTAGGCTTATTTTCTTAATTTGTAGGCTCTCAACCCTTTAACCTCATTGGTTGGTCATTCCTAGCTTGCATATGAAAGGCTTCGGAGAAAAGTTGTGCATGGGGAAAGCTCCCTAAAAGATGAACCTACTAATGAGAAATTTCCTTATTATACAACTAGCAGAAGCAATGTTTCCGCAAAGTTCAATCTCATTAAAAAATAAACCTAGTTATGAGCATATGTTCCCCCAAAGTTCAAGCTCATTAAAAAATGAACCTACTATCAGTAAATAACCTTTGTGATTGCATTGCTATCAGATTTTAAGCCTTGGTCACATTCTTACCATCACCTACACTTTTAGTTGATCATCCGTCTCCACTTGATTGTTTACCCTTTTGAGGAATAACTGCGAAGAGTGATTCTGTTAGCCATCTTATTTACATTGTCATGATTGAAAAGTTCCAAACCTCACCTGGAACCAGCTGCTACCTGAAAATATCACTCATTCCTCAAAGACGAGTCTTTTTTAAGCTCTTTTTATACTCGTAAAATATAAAAATATCGCTGAGAAATTGGCCTCTCCAGCTCGTTAAAGTGATTGGAAGTGCCATCCCTCCTCTAGATTTTAATTTTTTTGGACATGAGGGATCATTACACAAAAAGATCGAGCATTTTTCTTTTTTGGCTCGTTAAAGTGATCGGAAAATTCATCCCTTTCGTATCATTTTATAATTTTTCAGACTTAAGGGATTATACTACGAAAAAGGATTACTGGAGTTTTCTTCCGTCTCTTTTTGAACTCTATAAAATTTAAAAGGACCAAGTTATCTTTGTTGTTACACTCGTTAAAACAATAGCGACAAACTTGTCCATTATAGACAAGAACGAGTTTTACTGTCGCTAAGCTCAATAAAACATAGCGAGAGGTTTGCCCGAAGGGCAAATTATAGAACAAGCTTATGTTATCCTCCTCAAGCTTGAGAAAAATAAAGAGGTACTAGTGATAAATAACTGGGGAAAATTTGGGAAGAAAACTTGAAGAACTTTATTGGTAATAGGTCGCTCTTGAACATGACACTTTCACTCCATCACCATGATTGAGTCGGGTTGGGTTATTTCGTTCACTGGTCATATCACCATTGGTCTTCCATACCATCCATTTTGGGGTTAACATTACTAATCCATTTCATTTTCACCAATATGTTCAAGAGAAGTCACTCAGAGAATTCACAAACCCAGCTTACGCCTCATCTGCTGCAATACCTTCACACTCCATTCTTTCATGGCCGCCACCCTAAACCTTGTATCATCAGATCATTTTCACCTCTGCAAAATCATTTGCTCTGTTTCATATCGTAGATGTGGGATTCATTAAAGCACCCCTATGACAGGTCACTTCTTGTCGACATTAGCTCATTATCCAAGAAGTCGATTTAGGAACAACCCTTTCAATACTTTGAAGCTTGCATGCCTCAATAGCAAGTTTCTCACTTCCGACGACAGGTTTAAATCAATGGCCTTCGATCGAAAGATTTTACGTGGTGTTTGACATCGACTCATGTATTCACACCACGTGAATTGTATTATAGTACCTTGAGGGTCATAAACATTAACAATCATTCCTCTCGTGCTTGTTAACAACTTACATCATTGGCTGGTAATTGGTGATGTCTTTCCATGTTCGACATTAGAACATCTTTTCACATGGATCGACTTGTACTTTGGGCGAAGATTGAACGAGTTTGAAGACCCCAGATCTAGTTTCATCCATCTGGGATATGATATATTCAGGAAAATAAAGACATCAAATGTACATCGTAGCTACACTGATAATCATCCAAGCCAAGGGATGATGGCTCCACCAAAATTATCAATCTACCACACAGACGGTTGTCTATCCTATGTACATGAAAATGAATCTATAAAGCTGAGCATGGGAATGCCCACCACAGCTAGATCATGAAAATATTATGAAGATAATGGATTGTATTGTATCTTATTACAGGTCACCTTCCAGTTTGAAAAACCTCGGATCCTTATGATAAAGCATTTCACCTGACATTAAAAGATTTACGACCTCATGCTTTAGGGGGCAACTGTTATAGACATATTTGGGCACTGCAACACCAATCACATATGTCCATAAACCAAGGGCTTCTAAGCCCCTAAAAGTGTTGTTTCATACCCTAAAGGAACAAGGTCAGCTAATTACATCATTTCCCAGAAGTTCTCCCTGAAAAACTACTAAGAACTGGTCAAAACTAGACCATACAGATTGCTCCATGTTGAGGGTGCAATGCATACTGAAAAGCCCTTCTGTAGCGTGTGATGAGTGAGATCAGACAAATGGCAGAGGCATTTTGCTAGGTGGAAACTAAAAGAATCTTCTAGAAACTACTCATTTGACACTTGCCTCTCTGAACTCGCCCAAGGATGAGTAAGAGATCATGAAATCTCCAAGTGGAGACAAGAACTATTAGAGAAATGACACTAATCAAAATCCCAGAAGCTGACTCATCCACCTGCAAATATATATATATATGGATCCCTCATCCTAGAGATCCAAAGGCTGGAATTTTGTATTTTGTAAGGAAGTGCTCTTGGTTTCTCTGTGAAACATCATAGTGTTGGGTGATCTAGCTTTTCATGAGGTGAAGAGGGCTTTCATGCTAGGAGGATGGTGCTGGGTCAGAACACTGGGTTGTAATCCTCTCTTCTACTACTTCTATCGATAAAGCTATTTGAGTTTTCCTCCATATTCTTATATATTTCTAAATCTTGAATTGATGTATGCGTTCGTATGGTTAATATACATCTAATCCTATATTGTTTATGGTCATAGATCTCTATGCTTTGATGGTATTATGTTGCTTTGACTCTACAGGTGTTCTTTAAAGCGGGACAAGTGAGGAAAGAGTGGTGAATCTCTGTCAAAAGAGGGAGGAAACAAGGAAGGAGCCAAGCGAAAGACTGAGGTTGGTACTCTCTGCTTCTCTCTCATGTATCTCTCATAAAGGAAGACACATGTTACTTTAGTTTGTTTGTTTCTAAGATAGCTACTCGTCTTAGTGGGACTAGTAGCTCTGAATGGACGCTAGTTTTCCCGATAACACCCATGGATTTCCTTTGTATGGTTGCTCACCCTTGGATACCAATGCCAATTATGAATTGTTTGAGCACAAATTGAAGTTCTTCATCCTCTCTTCCTCTTTGTAGAAGAATACCTGTTAGTTTATCAACAATACGAGGCTTCTCTCTAGCTGAAAGACTTGAAACAAAAATTTGATAAGCTTGCACTAAGCCATTTAATGTGATGGTGATGAAGTCAGTATTGGACACCTTTTGACCAATGTCTCCTAACTTATCACTTAGCTCTTTGACACGAGAAATGAAATTTCTTATAATTTCATTGGCCTCCATTTAATTGACAAAAGCTTGGCCTTCAAGAACAAAATTGGTTGATATTAGATGTTCCATACAAGCTTTTGAGAACATCCCATGTTTCTTTGGATGTTTTACAATCCTTAAAATGAGGAATGATATTGTCCTTAACTGACATTCGTAGCAACACCTTTGCTTTTGTTTCCCTTTTTTCCCCATTTGGAATAGTTGCAGTAGTAGTGAGTTTGGGCTCCACCCCACTCACTATGGGCCACAAATTATTTCCCTCTAAAACTGTTAATACCTCAAATTTCCAATTTGCATAATTTTCTCCACGAAACCTTGTGTTCTCGTTCAAATAAGTTTCAGCCAAAAAAATTGACATAATGAGAAAAAAATCACCAAATCTACACCCAAATTCACCAGATCTACATCTAAATTAACGATATCCAAAATCACAAGATCCAAAATCAAATGCACAGGATATAAAAATAAGACTTAATCTTGCTTCCAATAAAAAGCAAAGCCAACATTATCTCTTATTTATCCTTTTTTTTACCAAACATTATTTCCAAAACTTTAATTTCCTTTTTAATCAAATACCCCCAATTTTTAGCTTTCACCTTTTTCACCGAACCCAATTTTCGCTCCAAAAACACAACAAACTTAATATAAATTATTTTCACCAAATTTTATTTTTTACCGTAAAAAAATAAAAATAAAAAAATAATCACTTATATGTCCAAATAAATGCCTTCACGTTCATGAATAAAACTTCCTCATGAAAACTTTATACAAAACGTGACTTAAAAGAAAACAAAAAGTAATATCTAAGGCTCAGCGAATATAACTTTAGAGCATTCAAAGTTTTGGATACATGAAATCGGACCTTCCACTGACCACCGTGGAGAGAATACGTTCACAGATGAGGTTTACAAAAAAACCTTTCACACTACCCCTTATTCAGCTAAATGGATCAAACTGTCCACAATTTTATGCCACAAATCACACCTCTACATCAAACCACCTTGTTGTTTTAAAATTTATGTAAATCATTGATCTATGTAATTTAATATAACTCGCAGCAATGAACCACGACTAATAAGATCTCACTGCCCTTGATCTCCTGGATTTGGGCCCTCTTGCTCTCAGATCTAAGGCCTCACTATATATCCCTCTCTGGCTCTGATACCATATTAGAAAATCAGAGAGATACACAAAAATGAAACCAAATCTCATTGATCAAACTTCTTGGACAACCAGAACATTATATAGGCACACATAGGCAACTTCTAGTACAATCTATATCCAAATAATTCAGATCACCAACTCACAACACAAACTATGAAGAGACAACTCATGACAGATAGACACAAATACTGACTATAAGAACACGACTCATCAACTCTATTTGAACATATCATTTCTACATTATTCCAACACGATTATCTTTTCTTCACCACACTTTTGAGCTTCCAACTTGACCCATTTTAGATATAAGCACTTCAAACTATTGTTGACATACTTTGCATAATTGACGTTTCTTAACCTTCCAGAGCATGAAAAATCAATCTTGATATTGAAATATCCTATGGAACTACCACCATATGTTGAATCCACGGCCCTCTATAGCCTTCATGAGTTATCAAAGATAGTATTATGGGTACTAAATGCCTTTAGCAGACAGTTCTACAAGTTGACCGTCTATAAAATAGCCTATACTAAATTCTAATGCTCCCAAATCGTTACGGGTCACACTAGCTTAACCTTATAAGGAATTACTTATAATTAATGCTCCCAGAACACAAAGAGTCACATTACTGTGTTCAATATCTAACCGATTCTTTGTGGTTTCTCATTTTATTTTTTACCAACAACTCCTTTTCACCATTAAAATTTCTACTAATTTTTTTTTTTTTTTAAATTAAAGCTCCTTTCACCAATAAAATATGTGGCGAACCAATTATTAAAATAACCTTAAAATCAGGTTAAAATATAAGCAACATTTTGACAAATCAAAAGAAATGTGGCCAATGCATGCGGTTGTCTTTAAAAGATGTCAATAATATAAATTCTTTAAAGAAAACTTGTCATATTTTAGCTATGCCAAAGCCTATTTCCTAGCTTGGCTAAATGAATTAAATGATCCCCAAATATATGCCAAAAATAATCACGAGGCTAATCACCACTCAACAAGCATGGTCGAAGATTGATTGACCTACAAAATTTAGCAGTGGATCTTCTTATAAGCATAGTCGATTGACATGTATGGAAAGATACTAGAATGACGGTATTTACTTCCTCGATCACTGGATTGAAGCCCATCTAGGGTAATGATGACGATGATGTTTCTCACGTTCTCCTTTAAAAAGGAAGGTATGAGAATGACAATATTTAAGCCAGATTCTCTCTTGGATCTAAAATCTAGTTCCACCTTATCACGCCCTTAGCCTTCCTATAATTTTTTTGCTAAGGATGTGCGGCACTACCGGGCAAGTCTTTGACGTTACCCGCAGACTACGCCTTCAAAACTCGTTCCGCTGTCATTGCACGAGTATTATTTATAACTAGATCTTAATCTTATAATAGAACCTCTTATAGTTAATTATAATTCTGTTCTCATTATAAATTAACAATCCATCAATGTAAAGCCAAACATCAATATTCGCATAAGACAATATTGAAACACTTGAGATGATAGACAGGGCGACTCCCCGAGTCCGCCCAAAGATTATATTAATCCAATTCCAATTTAATACAACCCGAGTGCCGGCCCAAGGCTACAGCCACCCGATATAATTCTCTGTTTATTTGAGAAGTCCGTGTAACAGCCTTACGGCCCACGACTTCAACCCAGCGGTGATTACAATAATACAATATACCGATAGTTATAAGAGATCTGGGTATCGGCCCCACCCGGCTACCCAATACAAATTATAACACAGATCTTTTATCACTGCCGCAGGCTCGCACCTGTTCACCGAGCTGAATAAAATACCACAGGTCGTAATAGACCGGACCTATACATCGAACCAGTTCACGCTCTATCCATCAGATCGTATGACTGTATTTTTAAGAGTGCGCATAGCAGACCTGCACCTACGCTATTCCGCCTCACAGACCCGTATCCTCGCTGTCCACTGTCACCTCTTCGCACTTATCGTGCTCGACTATCCAGCATATATACCGTGGCCTGTCCCTTCAACCGTCTGCTCATAAACCTTCGTCGACTACATCTGTTATGTCCTTCGCACTTCGTATGAGAGACTTGGTTGATCACCGAGTGGTTGATGATCGAATGAGCTCTCCTCATTCGATATATATACGCTTGCTTCCTCCGTAGTCCAAGGCGTCTTACGTTTAAGCCGACATCCTTTTCTTATGCGTAAAGTCTACGTAATGTCATTTTAATCCACCGCCATGCCATAAGCCCGTCGGTCTGTCCACATATGTGTCCACGTAGGTGCCCTATATTATTTTAATCCTTCGCATATATATGTGCGTGTATTTCTATAACATAGTCTTTCGTCCATGGTTTATTTTAATACATAATGCCATGTAATGCCCATATATTATCTCTCCTCCGATTATAATATATTTTATTCTCACGATATGCTTCCATGACTTTCGGTCTTCCGCCATATTCGTTCGCATTTCGTTTATGTCCATACTTTGTCGTTATGTGACGTTTGTGGCGGGTCGGTCTTTTGTAAAGCCGACCAACGCCACCCATACGCCCATGATGACCTGCGCCTTGTTCGTATGTTGCCCAATCTGCTGCCTGTCCATTGTGGGTCGTTCGTCCAAACCGTCCCTCTTGGAATGCTGCCCGACTGACCTGTTTGTTGTTTAGACCGTTGCCCATGCTGTCGTCCAACCTATCCTTGTTTTGCCCGAACCGCCCATCGTTCGGTTATGTTGTCGTTTAGGAGGGTCGCCCTCCGTGCGCGGAGCGCCCGGTCCCCAGGGCGTTACATCCTCCCCCACCTTATTCGGTTGTCGTCCCGACAACCTCCACACCATCGTGTCCTCTTCAGTCCTCCGTATCAAGTCACCCTCCTGTTTTGTGATCTAGTGCACGTTGCAGGAGTATGCATCCCATACTACATCAAGTCGGAGTCAGACATCGACTCGGCTCCCCGACACTTCAAACCTCTAAGTCCACTGCGTATGCCCGAGTGTAAATACTCGTTCCATGATCTCTCCGTCACTTCATGGGAACCCCCATTTCAGGTGCCCGTTGAGATCATCAACCTGTCCAAGTACCATTACGGACCCACTGCCTCGGACAGCCAACAATGAGTCCGGCTCCCTGCTTTATTTAAGATGAGTGTAGGGAAGACAAGCCAGGAGGGTCTCTGCCGATCCATTCGATCGCGCCCTCTTCACTCTCATCCTCTAACACCTCCAACCTCCTTGTTAATCCCACGATGCAGTCGGAAAGTGACTTGATAACCAAGTCCTGTTCGACAAGTTTGGCCTCCATGTCAGCCAACCGCTTATCTATCTTTCCACTGCCTTCCACTTGCATCCCTCCTAATTTACGTTCGGTCTTAGTCACCCCTATGGTGGGCACACCTATGGGCACATCCGACCTTCCGTCGTAAATATAGAGCTTCCTCAGATGAGGTACGACCATTGCTTCATATTGTTTCATAAACTCCATTCCCAGCACTGCCTCATAGTCATCAATCCGAACGATGGTGAAGTCTACCTTGCCTGACCATTCACCGAGCGTCGTATCCACCCTTTCTGCTATGCCAAGAATTGCCGTTGGAGGGGAGTTCACCGTTTTCATGTGTGCATCTACCGGCACAAATTTAAGGCCTAGCCTGCGTACGGTGTCTTCGCTCATGAAGTTGTGCGAAGCCCCACTATCAACCATAGTGAGTACTTCCGTTCCACCAACTTTCATGCGTACATACTCCAACCTGTTTCTTTCCGGGTCCCTCCTTGAGGTTACTTCCGTCGTAGCCGATGCTCTAAGGATCTGCATCATCCCTGCCGAGGCATCATCTTCTTCCTCTATATGAGTAGCAGCGACCGTCCTTGGTTTAGAAGGGCAATTCTTCACCGTGTGCGGTCCTGCACACAACCAACACTTCAAGGGTTTCTTCTCCCTTGGAGCATTGTCCGACTTCGGAGTGTCCTTCATCTTCTCCTCTTTCGGGTTCCCAGACTTCTTTTTTTCATTAGAAGTCTCATCGTAGTGATCCACAAGTCTATCTACTGCAGCAAAGGCCTCTTCGAGCGTTCTGATTTTCTGCCTCTTTACTTCGTTACGGGCCCATGGCTTTAACCCAATGATAAAGTTGAACACTTTATCCTTCTCAGCCATATCCGAAAGTTCCAGAACCGCACTCGAATATTCTTGCTGGTATGTTTGCAAGCTTCCCGTCTGCTTGATATACTTGATTTTTGTCCTTGCCTCCCATGTTTCATCTTGCGGACTGAAATGTGATTGCAAGGCTTTCTTCATCTCGTCCCAGGAGGTAATGTCATCAGCGCTCCCATGAGTGATCTGATCCGCTCTCCTCCTCCACCACATCTTGGCGTCATTCGTTAGGAACTGAGCTGCCATCTTGACTTGCTCCTCACCTTTAGATAGGTTCAGCCTTTCCAGATATTGCTCCATGTCCCATAGAAAGTTGCCAAGAACTTTCGCACTTCTTGTCCCATCGTAAGATTCAGGTTCTTTGACTTTAACATGTGGCACTCCTCCACCAGAATGGTGCCTCACAGCTCGTTTTAACACTGCAATCTCATCCTAGGCTTCTCCAAGAGCCTCGTTTGTTTTGTCGAGAGTCCCCTTCAGGTTCCCAATTTCGGCTATGCCTTGGTCCCTTGACTCTTCGACTTCTCCCAGCTTCTCTTCAAGGTGGGTACACAAGAAATCTGTGTACTCGTACTTCGTCTTAAGTTCGTCATGTTTCTTCTCAAGCTCATCATGTCGCACCCTAAGCTCATCGTGTTGTGCTCAGAGCTCTTCGAATTCTCCCTTGATCTTTAAGAAGGTCTCTCGCTCTTTGTTGAGCGAATCCATCCCCTGATTCAACGAGTTTTCCAAAGTCTCCATTCTGTCAATTACCTTGTCAGCAAATTCGGGAGTCACCTCTCTCCCCATGTCTTTCCCGGACTAGTTAGATCCGGCTTGAGAATTAGCTGCCATTTTATTCCTTCGTGATCTGGTTTCGACCATCCACCGTCGTCCTTTTCACCTGCAAATCCTATCGAGCAACCCTGCTCCCTGAGCTCTAATACCACTTGTCACGCCCTTAGCCTTCCTATAATTTTTTTGCTAAGGATGTGCGGCACTACCGGGCAAGTCTTTGACGTTACCCGCAGACTACGCCTTCAAAACTCGTTCCGCTGTCATTGCACGAGTATTATTTATAACCAGATCTTAATACTATAATAGAACCTCTTATAGTTAATTATAATTTTGTTCTCATTATAAATTAACAATCCATCAATGTAAAGTCAAACATCAATATTCGCATAAGACAATATCGAAACACTTGAGATGATAGACAGGGTGACTCCCCGAGTCCGCCCAAAGATTATATTAATCCAATTCCAATTTAATACAACCCGAGTGTCGGCCCAAGGCTACGGCCACCCGATATAATTCTCTGTTTATTTGAGAAGTCCGTGTAACAGCCTTATGGCCCACGACTTCAACCCAACGGTGATTACAATAATCCAATATACCGATAGTTATAAGAGATCTGGGTATCGGCCCCGCCCGGCTACCCAATACAAATTATAACACAGATCTTTTATCACTGCCGCAGGCTCGCACCTATTCACCGAGCTGAATAAAATACCATAGGTCGTAATAGACCGGACCTGTACATCGAACCAGTTCACGCTCTATCCATCAGATCGTATGACTGTATTTTTAAGAGTGCGCATAGCAGACCTGCGCCTACGCTATTCCGCCTCACAGACCCGTATCCTCGCTGTCCACTGTCACCTCTTCGCACTTATCGTGCTCGACTGTCCAGCATATATACCGTGGCCTGTCCCTTCAACCGTCTGCTCATAAACCTTCGTCGACTACATCTGTTATGTCCTTCGCACTTCGTATGAGAGACTTGGTTGATCACCGAGTGGTTGATGATTGAATGAGCTCTCCTCATTCGATATATATACGCTTGCTTCCTCCATAGTCCAAGGCATCTTACGTTTAAGCCGACATCCTTTTCTTATGCGTAAAGTCTACGTAATGTCATTTTAATCCACCGCCATGCCATAAGCCCGTCGGTCTGTCCACATATGTGTCCACGTAGGTGCCCTATATTATTTTAATCCTTCGCATATATATGTGCGTGTATTTCTATAACATAGTCTTTCGGCCATGGTTTATTTTAATACATAATGCCATGTAATGCCCATATATTATCTCTCCTCCGATTATAATATATTTTATTCTCACGATATGCTTCCATGACTTTCGGTCTTCCGCCATATTCGTTCGCATTTCGTTTATGTCCATACTTTGTCATTATGTGACGTTTGTGGCGAGTCGGTCTTTTGTAAAGCCGACCAACGCCACCCATACGCCCATGATGACCTGCGCCTTGTTCGTATGTTGCCCAATCTGCTGCCTATCCATTGTGGGTCGTTCGTCCAAACCGTCCCTCTTGGAATGCTGCCCGACTGACCTGTTTGTTGTTTAGACCGTTGCCCATGCTGTCGTCCAACCTATCCTTGTTTTGCCCGAACCGCCCATCGTTCGGTTATGTTGTCGTTTAGGAGGGTCGCCCTCCGTGCGCGGAGCGCCCGGTCCCCAGGGCATTACACACCTTCTCTCGATACACGTGATTTGGCTATGAAAGTTATATTGGTGACAATGCACCCACAATAGTCAGCATTCCATGTTTGAAAATAAAAAACATTCTTAAGTTGATGTGGCTTTTACTTCAACCTTTTCTTTTATTTCCATTACAACAACGATATGAGCTTCTTCCATGTGTTGACTATGTATTTGTCATTTGAAGCCGTAGTTGAGATCTTGGATGCAAAACTTACTATTGATTCTATTCATGGGAGTTGTTGTTGATGGATAAATCGATGGAACCCCCAATCGGCCCTCTACAAAACATTAATTGGCCTAACATGGAGAAGTATTACATTATCTAAACACTCAATACCACAAAACTATCAGATCTACACATGAAGAGATTTACACACATTAATAGCCAAACAAAATCTTTACACAAACAATACAAAATACAAGTACACATCTAATTTACTACTAGTCTAGTTATAAAGAAATAAAACTCAAGGTTCTCTCACATCTTCCTGGCTCTCCCTGGGTCTAATACCATATTAGAATTATGAAAGAGAGAAATTACGCACAACAAAAAACCACACACAATATTCTTTATTGATCACAACAATTACAGATATGGGATTTAAATTACTAACTTCCATGAATTTAGATCTTAAGAAATTAGATATATGACTCAGACATAACACAACCTCAACTCATACACATAGGAAACAATAACTTCTAGATTGACACTTCAAGATTCACAATGATAAATTGTAATCACATGACACACATGGAAGGATTATTTACAATAGAATCCTCGTTGTTAAAGTACCTCTGTTATTGAGAGGTCACGGGTTCAATTTCTCTCGTTAGCCTTAGGTTTAGGCTCTATGGTTGAGCTGGCAGGAAGTGATCCCTTTGGTTAGATCTACCTATTACAAATATTTTGTGTACATGGGGGCCATCGAACTTCGGGGCCTATGAATCACAAAAGAAAATATATTTGAACTATCATGAATATTCTACTAAAATAGTTTTTCAGAACAAACCTTACAATATTCTTAACTCTCTTATTATGTAGTGTTTTATTTAATAGTTAAATTTAATATTACAACCTTAATGCATAAAATATTTTAATTTTTTTTGAGTGTTTCCCTAAATGGTAAGACTAGCATTTTGTCCAATAAACCATGATCCAATGACCTATAAGCCATCTAAATCCCTTATAGATTGCAACTGGCCTAAGAAACATCAACTCCTAGCATTGATCGATTATTTTCGGTGTACTACTATGAACTACTATTAGTTTCAAACCTTTGCCTCCTTATAGAAGAAAACTATTGAAATATAGTCATGCCAAAGAGATTTGACTTAATGCACAAAATGTTGAAATAAAATAAAATAAATAATAAAAACTATGTAGATAACACAACATGTACATAATGAATATTGTGAAAACATAACATTGGAAAAAACTAGCTAGAAGATGAAGTCTATTCCTTTATTTCTTTACTCAATTATGAAATGAAAATACCAAACAAGGGGTACTGAAAATGTAGCTTCCATGGACACTATGTCCAACATGGTTGCTTGTAGATCTAGTAATTCCTCCACCTTGATCTAGTATCCCCCTCCTACTTTTTATGCTCATGTAACACCCCAGGCTCCATGAAAGAATTACTACGGTTATTAAATTCAGTTTTATGATTTACTGCATTTATTTTCTATTATGTTATGACAATGACTGAGGCTGGAAAACCAAATGACAAGTTGTTACCTAATTTATGATTGATTAGGAATTGAGACATGTTAATTAAAACAAATTGTTTGCTACAATTAAGAGAAACAATTATACCCCTACCCTGGAAAGGGAAATATAGAGGGGAAAAGATGGAAAATGGGGAAACTATCCTAGAGCTGGGGGAAAGAGTGACCAGAGGGAAGTTTCTCATTAACAGTCGAATTCAGTGCAGGACTTGAGGCTAGACAGTGGAGTCCTGAGGCCCCAGGCACCGACTGTAGTTGGATATAATCCAATTTAAAACAGTGAAAGTGCTCGGGGGAGAACTTGGACGTAATTTCCAGGCTCGTGGCTGGGAGGAGAGACTTTCCAGATATTGTTGGGATTTTTTGCTGATAAACTAATCGGATAAGTAATATAGCTTTTTATTTAAGGGAGGATGATGATAGATTAATAGAGTATATGTTTGCTTATAGTATCATGAGAACTCATTACATAGTATGAAAATTATTCTTAAACTCGTAATAGAATACGTTCAAATAGAGAATTTCTTTCTTAGACAAGTAAATAAATCCGATACTCAATATAGGGAATCGAAAGGAGTTCATAGCACGAAAGCAATTATAAATGTACAGTAAAGTCATAAGGCTAGTAAACCATGAATTACAAAGGAGCATTCATCTCCTACAGTTCAATTTACAAAATACATATGTAAAAATGGGTAGAAAATATTCTTGTTACTTCTGGCGGGTTAAAATGTAAATTTTAACCTTAAACAAAGTAATTCCTTTTGTCATTTATGACTGTTAAAGATTTTGGTATTCAAGAAACCAATATTTCGCACGCATAGGGTACCATGAAACAACTCGGTGAATTCCTCAAGGCATAACTATTAATGCAAATAAGTAACAGAAGCATTAAATAAAAAACCGCACAGATATCGACGAAATTGCTAAACAATCATATGGAGTAGTAAAACCCTTTCAGTAGGTGATGAAAAGGAAAATTTGTACATATATCCCTTATCATTAAAATAAGTAAGGCTTACGACCAAAACATTACTATGGCAGAGTGGAAAGTTCTATTACATTCAACTAAGCAAACACAAAATCAAAGAAGGGAACAAAACCCTCAATTTCTTATAATAAAACACTTGAACTCTTAAGGCCCCTCAACTTCTGAATACATCAAACGTTAACTGTTCCAAAGGAATTCTATAACCATAAATTACAAAACCAGAGATTGAACAATCTTTCCAACCAGAAAGTTGAGCAACCTAAATCAACTTTGCAAATAACCAAATTGACATTAACTTTTTACATAGCCTTCCCAGAAAAAGCTATGAACCAGGTAGGCTCCAACCCAAGACCTCTACCAAGTAATTTATCGTAGGAATCAGAACCTTAGCAAGTAAATTGGGTTAGTTTCAATGAATAATTCCAACATGTACAAAGTCTTGTATTGTATCAGTCCTCAGGATCTTGGACGGCATGAAATCAACTCCATATGAACCCAGGTAAGGGCGACACATTACCTGCAACAACCCTAACATGCCATTAACTGAGGTATGTAATCTATATATATATATATAATATATATATAATATAAATATATATCCATAAAATAATTTGGTGAAGAATAGAGCAACTGATAGGAAAATTCACTTGAACGTTGATGGTTCCATCAGGATGCAGTCCGCCTATATGATAACAGAAAGACAACCTTAATAACCTACGGATATAAATAAACCAAGCAATGAAACTATGAAATGATTCTGCGGAGTAAAATCTCACCTTCCTGGGCTTGGCTTTGAATTTCTCTAACCATTAATGAAGTAGAATAGTGTGGTGATGCCCTTGGACTTGGAGGTTTTCCTGTCGAACCATTACCATCCATGAGGAGGTAAAACTCATAAATTAGGCATAGAACTATATAAATTAGTTTTGCACCATTACCTTGCCGAGAAGAACTTCCAGCCGAGACCATGGCTGTCATCCAACAACTTGAAAGATAGATGGAAGACCTAGTAGCTAAACCTGTTATAGAGAGACCGAACCATCAAAAGCCACCGAGTGAAAATGTTTCTCCATCCGGTCGAAGCCGGGAGTAGTGTAGTTGGACCCAGCCTAAAACTACTCCATTGTTGGATTGTCCCTAGGCAGATTAATGAAGTAAGTGAGAATAGGTGTCAAGCCAAAGTCTCAACGATGAACAAAGGCATGCCAGAGGATAGCCATAGATCGCGCCAAATGGAGAGTTGTACCCCGTGCATTTACACCAGAGTAGTGTGACGTGTTCCATGACTTGAGTGAGGCCATGTGCCTCTTTAATGTTGTACAGAGGCTTTAATGCGGACTGTGTATGTAATTAATATCACATAGAAAAAATCAATCAATTGTGTCGAATGAAAAACTTCACTGTTGTAGTGTCGTTTTAATCAACATTAATTGACTCAAACTGCAACATTAATTGTCAACCCAGGGTAGGTCTTGTTTTTTGAATGGAGTTCAGACTGTCTGTGTTGATACACTCTAGCCAAGCATAAGAAAATTTATAAAACTGTAAAAGTTGTCGTTTTTCTAAATTACTTAATCAAACCATGTGTGTAGATACAAAAAACACTCTTAAGAATTAAATCACAACCTGCAGCTATTGAGGTAAAGGTGTGCCACATAAGAAATAACATCTATTCTAGCTGGTTAATATTACTCAGTTGATTAACTCCGTGTAACAGCATAAGATAAATAGAAACAGCAGTGAATGCAATCCACGATTTGTATAGCAACAATGAGAAACCATAAATCAATGAACTAAACTGAAATGTACACTATCTAATCACTCCAATCCCTACCAAAGAGGAGGGCCCTTCCTCCTCAGCAGGGTGCAAGAAGAATTCAAAAAGTGATTAATGAATCAATTGGAAATTAATAATAGCATCGTCGTGCCATTTCATATTAAATAAGATCAGGATTACAGAACCAGAGTAACAGTACTCTTCTATATGTTGTCTGCTGATACATAAAAAGTCGAGTCTTTTATAATTATTACAACCCGAAAATTAGAAAAACATATTAGACATGACAATATCCCGATTCTCATGTTGATCAAAAATAAAGAAGTTACAACCTATTGCTAAATAAATATACATCAGTTGCAACTACTTGAGTCTTGTTGCTTCAAAAATAAACAATCCTACTACCGACAACTATTATGTGGAATAGTACCTGTATTTCCAGCCTTGGTGCAATAAAATTGAGCAAATGGTGGTTCAAGATGATGCGGCATAACTGAAAAAAAAACATTGTTGATGTGACAGTGGATCCACACGAGGTGTAACAACATCCGATGTGTAACAATAACCTGTAACGACATCCAATGTGTAACAACACCTTGTATGTAGCAGCAATCTATAACAACACTCAGGGTGTAACAGCGAATTGTTCTACCCTTTCCTGCAGTTAATTCTTGCTGCCTATCTACTTCACAACTTCATTCTCACAAGCCAATACCTGAAAAATATGAACTTCCCAACATACTCATTCAATGCTCTCCTAGTTAGCCACAAAAAAGGAGTAAAACCTCGTATTATTTGGTAAAATATAACAAAGTAACATGACAGCAAAATGGATTAAAAAGGTAAGAGAAAAGGGAGTTTGGTCATATAAGGGCACAAGCTTGGAGGAAAAAAAGGTCAAAACAAGGGAAATAATGTGGAGAAAATAGGTAAAAAACCACACCCAACATCTCCCCCCAACCGAAGCAACTGCATGTCCCATGCAGAACCTCAGTTGCCTCTACTCTGCCCCCAGTGGAAATCTATGAAATTGATCTCAAAATGAGATCTTAGACAATTATTAAATTATTACAGACTCATGTGCATGGATTTGCCTATATTACTTGGTGCAATGGATCGATAAGATTGTGAATAACATAGAAAATGAAGTAGTTAACGAAACATAATAGACAAATACACATAACATAACGAGTATAATATGGAGTTCACCCAAAACTCTTGGGCTACATCTCCTGGTCTAGCCTTCGGTGGTGACCTCTCTATTAAGTCTACAAGAGTAGAGTTTTACAAAATGTGAGCTCAAATTGGGTCTCAACAAAACAAATACAAAACAGCAAGAATTCTGCTCGAATCCCTTAACCCTCTATGAGTACACAGACTCGTTCTATCACCCCCTGTCTTTCTCTTCTCTCTATCTTAACATTGCTTGCCTCTATTATTGTCATTTTGTGGCTTTTAAGACAATCGACGTTGTCTGTTCGTTTCCTCTTCTGGGCTCTCTGGCTCCTGCCCTTTGTCCGTTCAAATCCCCCTCTCAGCATTTGCAATCGTTGCTAAATGCCTTTAGGGATGGTGGTGACCTGTTTTATAATGAAAGGGACCATTATGCCTTTCCAAAACTGGTCGTTTTCTATTTATACAGAGAAATACTATAAAACACGAGAAAATCCACCCAAATGTAGTCTATCAGATTTGAAATATTATCAATTCTGCCTTATAACTCCATCGAGTCCGCCTATATATCACTATCGCATCTCCACCATTGATCTGAGTGATCTTGATCCAACGGTTGAGATTCATTTCGAGTGGCTCATGCGTACGGGGATTAACTGCCTAAAAAGGGTGGTTTTCTCTCTTCAGTGCCTAGCCACGTGGCAACTAGTGTATGGGCTCGGGCGGAGCTTAGCTAATACCACTTACCACCTACGGCCCGCCTGAAATCCCACTTGTTTTGGAACTCAAAACATATATCGTTGCATATAAGAATCCTTTCGTGTCTGTTTTCATTGCATCGGTGCTTTGTTCTTTACATTTCGTTTATTTAACTAAAATGCGAAATACAAAGGAAAACCTTATTTTCTGAAACTCAAAATATATGTGTTTTCATTTATAAACCCCATTGGGTCTGGCCATATCGCGTCTTATATTTATATCAGCCCCGCTCCGTTGTATTACTCCAACGTGATATTGCGATCTGATTGATCACAATCGCATATCGCATAGACCCCGGGCCATTTGTAAGTGCTCCCTTGTAATCTGCCGATTGTGATATTGTGAGTTAACCTGCATCGTCGATCTACGCACTTGATCGATGGTCCCTGTTGACCTGCGCTAATCGCTATTACATATTTCATATGGTAGCCTTCGATAGCCTCCGATAGTCTCCACCGATTGTGATATGCCGATTAGATATTGACCGTTGATCGACCATATTTGATGGCTCATGTGCATCATTCCTTTGACCTCTGATAGGCCTATCTTTCACTGTTTTTTCATGTTTTTCACTCCCGGTAGTGTTTTCTGCCATTTTGTGAAGGTTTTCCTTTTGCGATAGTTTCGATTTTTGAAGATTTAGAGGGATTTTAGGATCCATTTTTAATCATGTCTTCCCACTGAAAAATATTTTGGACCACCAAAAGTTGGTTTTTAAGCATCAATCAAGTGAGGCTACAACTTCCTCACTTGTCCAATCTCTATCCATATTGCACTACTTGATTTTGAACCTTTGAGTCTGATTCCCTCTGCGCGTAGTTCTCACCTTCCTGTCCAGAACTGTGTCTTCCTGCAACTCATTGAGATATTCAGGCAACAGATCCTCAATAGAAGGCAACTAACTTTGCTCTTCGAGATCTTTAATCAATGAAGGTTCATATAGTCTCAAGTTCTCTGCATTAATGACTAAATAAATATGCATATAAGCTGGCAAATCAAGGGGAAAAGCGTTTTCACCAATTTTCTCAAGTATCTCGAAAGACCCATACCTTATTGGCTTCAGCTTCTTACCTTCACCTAGCATTCTATCTTTACTAATGTACAACCAAACTTGATCACCAACTTGGAAGCTATGCTCAATTCAATGCTTATCATGCCTTGCCTTGTACTTGGCTTGGCTTCTCTCCAGCTGTTCCTGCACTGCCTCGTGAATTTCTTGGATATGTTCAATGAACTTGATTTCTTTGTCCACATCACTATGTCCATCAACTGTTATGTCTTTACTAAAGACAAAATCCAAGGGAGACGTTGATGTAAAACCAAAACAAGTCTCAAAAGGACATCTTTGTGTAGAAGATCACTTGGCATGGTTGTAAGCATATTTCACATAACACAAATGTTCATCCCAAAGCATGGGATTCTTGCTGCAATAGCCCCTGAGCAACTAGATCAATGTCCTGTTGACCACCTCTATTTGACCATCTGTTTGTGGATGAAATGTTGTGCTCTTTTTCAATCTGGTGTCCATCAACTCCCATAGACTTAACCAAAACTTCCCAAGAAATCAGGAATCTCGATTAGATACAATGGAAGTGGGTAGCCCAAAATGAACCCATACGTGCTGAAAGAACAACTTTGTTGTTTGTTCAGCTGTAATCTGCTTATTACAAGGTATTAAAATACACACTTTGCTAAACCTGTCCATAATAACATATAAATAATCATGACCCTTTCTAGATTTTGGCAATCCGCCAAAAAAGTCCATGGAAACACTTTCCCAAGGAAGAGAAGGAACTAGAAGTGGAGTGCACAAGCCTAGTTTTCTATTGTTGGGCTCGCTTTTAGCACACATGGTACACCCTTTAATATATCTAGAAATTGTTTCATGCATTCTTGGCCAATAACAGAACCTTTGCAACTATGCAACTGTTTTACTTATAGAAAAATGACTTGATATTAGAGAAGTATGTGCTTTGTTAGAAAATTATATATTATGGAGCAATGGAACACATAAAATATTGCAGAAATATAAACACAGAAAATGCATAAAACAAGAGAGACATAGATATACGTGGTTCACCCAATTTGGGCTACGTCCAACCCGAACAACCAGTCCTTCCTATCTATTATCCAGCAAAATGAAGATACACAACCTACAGCAGATCCACTGTAATATCCTCCATTTTCTCTCACAGTCTCACCTCTCTGTTTCTCACTCAGAGAATACACATCTATTACACAACCTCAAATACAATGCCCTCATACAAAGAGAGGGGTTGCCTTCTAGGGCAAAAAACCCTAAACTAAACATAAGTT
>APFE031024039.1:4472-77864 GCA_000404065.3 Pinus taeda | reverse complement strand
TTTGAATAATTTTGTGTAAACATGAAACCTTATGACATAATATGTGTTTAAATTCCTGCTGGTACATGGATACCAAAATAATATGTTTAAGTTCCTGCTGGTACGTGGATACCAAAATGATATGTGTTTAATTCCTGTTGGTACATGGATACCAAAACAACATGTGTGATTATATGACTAAATTATAAATGTTGAAGTAAAGTTAAGACCGTCAAATGATTTTACTTCGAGTAGAAATTAAACAGTATAAATCTATTTTATTTTATGCATATCAAAACGAGCAACTGAAATAAAAGACAGGAAGTGAGTACACCTATAGAAAAGTCAAAATACATGCATAGAAAATAAACAAAATTCTGTTATATATAGATAATTCATAAGTTATTTTGAATATGCTGATGCACATTTTACAAATGCTGGGTGAGTGTAAGATTACAGGTAAGCTGGCAGATAAACTATGATTGCAGAAAATGATTCAATCGATCCAATTTTCGAGATGGCCACATGAAGAGAGAACTCAGATCAGTTAAAGCTCAAAGTGATTCTATGATAGGGTAGTAGCCCTGATACTACTGGAGGGGTGGAGGTGTTACCCACCGTTTATCCTCCGGAACCTGGAGTCATGGGAGGACTGTGCGAGTCACGCTCCCCTAGACGTGTGATGATGACTGCCGGATGCCTACTGGGAATCAGGTCGGTATAACCGACGCTGTTACCTTCGTGTTATGAATGGTTAGGTCAGTAAAATTGACGCCATGGCATACTCTAGTAGAGGACGGATAGGATGGGAGCAGAAGAGATTAGGGAGGATAGGATGAGTTTGAATAGCTTGGGGACCTGGATAGAAAAGGTCATGTCCATTAAAACCTTGAACCTAAAGCTCTAACTTCGAGACGAAGTTTTCAGAAGGGGGAAGGTATGTAACAGCCCATTAATAAAAATCTTGAACTGTAAAAACTTTATAATATATATATACATTAAATTTTATAAAGCATATAATTAGACTTTATAATATGACATTATAAAGCAGATCACTAAACTTTATAACCTATATGATTGAAATGTTATAAGTAAATATATAACATTAAATATTATAACATATATTTAATAAGGTGATCATTTAAAATATTTATAAACTATATTAATTAGCATAAAGACTGGGTATCGATCTTATATAATATCTAAAACTCATAAAGACTACCTACCTACTGGAAATTAATGACAAGAAATATCGCAGAGGCTTTAATGCTGAGAGGCGGTGGCTGCAAGTGGGAGGGAAACCACCGCCAGGCAGGGGGGAATATATAGCAGAAGGCTGACCCGGGAGCAGGGGGGCAGAGAGAAGAAAGGAAAAAGACTCATTAGCAGGAAACCCGGAGAAGAGTTTACAGCAGAAGAGCCTTGAGTGATCTGAGTTCTGGGCACGGAGGGACAGAGAGCCTCTCTAGAGAGCTTCTCTGGATCGGGCAACCAGGTTGCTCTGTCAGGTCGGGTGGTATTGGCCATCTCGAAATTGAATCAAAGGAATACCAGTTCAGCAGCGGAATCGGAAGTCAGCAGCAGCTCAGGTAGGTGCAGATTTCAGTTTATGCATTACTGTCTTTAATTAAATTCATGGTTATCTCTGGTTGCTGTAAATAGAATTTCGGTTACTACAGAATTGGGCTAATCTAAAATGTAGAATTACTAATATTTTACTTAAGCCTCTCATATTACATTTACTTCAGGTTAAGTAGAGATACAAATATTTCTTTTCACATCTCTATAGATAGTTCAATACTATGGATGACCAAATTTCAATGGGTGCTTTGCTTTTGCAAAAAGTAGACCTCAATGAATAAGAGTTAGAGAAGGGAATGAAGTTGTTTCTATTATCGATATGTTGTTTTAATATTGTATTTTTTCTCTCTTCTTTGGACATATGATGTAATAAAGTAAATAGTTGTATGTTACCAATTGTATGAAAATAGAAGGTTTTATAAATGATCCTAATAAGGAGTGTACAATATACAGGAAGTTTTAGGATAGATAAGCAGATATTCAGAGGTGAAGTTTTCTAATTTGTTATTTTCTTTGAGCCATACAACCAATGTAAGATACTCTCTAGTTATTGAAACTACTAAGCGTAACCGAACATAAAGACAAACTTTTGCACAATATAATCTCAATGCCCACCTACTAAAACCATGAAATTGCAAGATGTAACTACAATAAAGTAAAATTACAATATTGATGCCAATAAAAAGTTGATAAATAGTATAAACTATTTCCCCTCCCACATGGAACTTCTGTTTTTTAAAATACTCCAAAACCACCATAGAATTCGTTGCAACATCAACCAACCAAACTTGAAATGTATGATTAATTGAGAGGTCTCATGTGAAGGAAGAATTGATTTTACAAATTGATTAATTAATTATATTCATTACAATATACAAAAACAAAAACAAAAAAATTCCTAAAACACTCCTTATAGATAATTCCAATAGAGAACTACTTAAGGGAAAAATAAATGAGGGTCTTAATCCTCTAAATTCCAATTATTTATCATCTTCATCATATATAAATTAGTTTTCATAACTGATGTTATTTTCCTTTGACATTATTGCAAAGGGATTTCCTAGACAAATGCTTATCTAGTTTTTGTGTTTTTTCCCTCTCACAAATACTAATATATTGCTTGTAGTTATCTTATTCCACATTGTAAATGTACAATACTATGTCAACAATTACTAGGGCAGACACCACCAAATGAGATAAATATTTAGTACAACAACTAGGGAATTCTACCTATAAGTCATAATGGTCAAAGTATATAATCACAAAATCTTGTAGGGCATAATTCTTTAAGAAAGTAGGACACAAATGTCTAGCACCAAATCGCCCTTAATAATGGTTTATGTAACAATATTGAAATCATTTAAAAATCATACAATATCAAACTAGGAATGGTATTAGAAGAGCTCACATATATAGAATTTAGAATAATATATAAATGTCTTCACAAAAATTTTCCATGCTAAGCACCATTCTTCTTATTAGTGAAAACTAGCAATGGTCAAGCACCTTGGGGCAAATATACCAACTTATACCTTTGTCTTTCGCCAATAACTTGTGAACAAATATCATTCTAATTTGCAAGTATTGGACTTCGTCTATCTTGTTTGCTTCATGTTTCTCTATCACTTACAATATTTGGGTTTGATTCATCTCCATTTGTATAACCATTGCATTTTCCATCCAGTTTTCTCGATCCATTAAGGATTTGAGGTGAATCTCCTGTACGATTTATACAAGTATCCATAATGCTATTAAAATTGTTTCTATCAAGAGAAGATGCAGTTGGATGCTCTATTTTTCACCTCTTCTTCTTGATATGTTCTTGAAGAGAGGATGCCAATTCATTCGCTCCATGTGTGATGGGTTTCATAAATCCATTGGCTTGAGTCTTCTTATCCAACGGTTTCATAAGGAGTGGGGATGATATGATTCATTTGTAAGGACCCAAATCACAAATATGCCCACATCCAGTGCCTTTTGAGTTTCCAGGCGTTCAGAACTCCTCTCAACCGAATCCGAGATGTGTGTTACCTTTGCAAACAACTTGAATCCTTCTTTTTCCGTCATATGTTGAGATGGAGCGGTCCAATATGCTTTATTTTTATAAATTTCTCTTCCATTCCTATTTTGATAGAATGTTTTAGCTGATCTTATATTCCTTTTTGATGAATGCAACAGTCATGCAATATACATCGCCAATAAATCTGCACATGATGCTAGAGTTGCTTTCCTCTATGGAGTTTTCAGAAGACAGGAAGGTTGATTCTTCTCATGCCGATTGTGAGGCCGAGGGCTTTAATGAACAATCTGAGGCATCGAGTGACGTGGAGCTGCTGGAATTGTTTCCAGTAAGCACTCGTTTCGGTCCAAACCCTAGAGTTATTACAACAACAAATATAACCATGCCTTCTGCCATCGACCCAACTGATCCAAATTCTAACTATTTTCATGTGCATATATTTGCCATTCGATTTATTTTTTAAAGAAATCTTTTAATTGTGAAAGTTGTAGAGGTTAACATACGGTTAACTATGTGTTATTCGCATTATCTCAGCAGATCCGTTCGAACAAAAGAACCGGAGCAACTGTCTCCCGCTCAACTCACTACTTTTTATAGTGGAGTGAAGAATGTTTACTAGATGCCTGTTGAGGTGGTCTTTTTTTGATCCGATAACAACAAATGTGATGCAGGAAGAAAAATTAATATAATTGTTGAGAAAATTGATTAATTTTTTGGTTTTCTTATTTACGATGTAGTACTTTGGCCATTTTCTTGGCAGGCGGAAGCCATCATGAGGCTTCCCAGCGCCAGTACCTCGAGCAACCAAAGAACATCTACAATTAGCAGCAAAGGTAAAATCGAACAGATATTGCTACAGCTTTCCAACCATGCATTGAACGCCGTGAATGAAAATCAACCTCGAAGGCGTGCAGCAGGTAATAAGCGCATCGCATATATTTTATATTGAGATATAGGGTCCCCAATAGAATGTAGGATGTCGATTATGAGGATCCAATGGGCATGGACCTCTATCCACCGAATCTAGGTTTTCCATGTGAGTGTGAATATCTAATCTTGTGAGGGATTTTTAATGGGAAAATCTCAAAAACACAAAATAAAACAGTCAATGCTCTGTTTCCTTTGCTCCAGGATCTTTTGTGCACAGGGAAGTCTTTTAAAAAAAATTACACAGAACAGAGTATTCCACCACCATAAAATGATTTCTATTCATTAAACAAAACCACTTACATATTCATCCTCTTTTACTCAGAGGGATTCACCAAAACATTTTAACAAAAATTACTCTGCCTCCTTTGAAATTTTACACCACTCTGTGTAAATATTTCATTTACATTCACTGTTGTGTGAAAACAAAAATTACAAGGATTTACAGATTTACCTTTTCACTGCTGTGTGAAACAATTCATGGTTTTGAAACAAAACTACCCCTGGTTTTCTTCATTCACTTCTCCTTCTGCACTGCTGTGCATTCTTTGCATTTCTTACATTACAAAAAAAAGGTTTTTACGCTGCTGTGTTTCATACATAAAAAACTCTGTCTCATCTCCTGGTTTACATTCGCTGCTGCGAACACACTACCTCTCCTCCCCGTGTGCAACTCACCATAACCAAAACTCGAAGTCAACTCTCATACATAACGTATACCATACAATTCATATGCAATTTAATAAAACTTACATACCCCCATACTTCCGTATATAAAAAAAATTACGCGCCGTAAAGAAACATTAAATACTTTACCAAAAAAATGTCATAACATTAATCATAGGGTATGGACAATTATCTTACTCCAGGCTGCATTTATTTTTAACAGGCCCCGTATACCTTCCTTGCGATCGGACGGCGGAGAATGAAGAACCAAATCGGACGCATATCGGACAACAAGTTTTGACCGACATTTATCGTCCGATAAATGTCAGAGGGTGATGTCACCCCAACCCACGTGTCAGCTGCAGGTTTTATCGGAGCCGTTCGTCCGGAAACCACTTTATGCCAGAGAGTGGTGCGATATGGTTCAGGCGGATTATGGTATTGCAAAAGTGGTTTCGGGGGTTGGACGGTCAGCGTTGAAAGCTGGCCCGCGCAGAGTGAAATTAAAAATTTAACAAAATTGTACAATATAATTTTGACATTCAATTTTGGGATTCTAAGATAATTTTCCAATTTTGTTGGTTTGCTTGGGATAGAAATTTCTTTTATCTGGGAATTCCAATTCTATTTTGTAGGCAAGGTTTACTTTTCATGAGGGTTGTTCACCTTGAAAACCATGTTAACACCTTAATGTAGTGTTGGAACATATGGTTGCATTTATAGAGATTATATTAATGGTCTCATGACCTTTGCACACATAAATGGATCAAAGTCCACTCCATGCCTTTCTTTTTAATTTAGTCAAGGTTTCACAGTTGAGGTGGTTAGGCAAACTATTTGTTCTCCTTCACATCCAAGTTCAATTCTCACAATTGACATGTTAGCTTTGTCCCATTAGATAGAGGTCAACTAGGATGTTCCTAAAAAAACATCACCCTTTACTAAATCACAAACTTACAAAATGTTAGAATATACTCTTAAATTGTAATAAGTTATAATAATAGTCTATAAATATAATCCCTAAAATAAAATCAATCACAAAGCCAAATTATTCAATAAACATCAATATACATATTAATGTGATGATGTGGAATGCGGTAAGGATAAGGGAATGCATTGTTATTATATCGTTTTATTGATTCTCTACCAAGGATGACATAATCTGCGTTTCACAGGGGAGAAATTGTTGTTGTATTTTTTTTTATTGATTTTATAGTTAATCTCCAAAATAAAATCAATTACGAAGCCAAATTGTTTAATAACCATTAAAGCCAAATTATTTAATAAACATCGATTTATTATATTGATAAATACATATACATATTCATTTTTATTGATGATCTGGTATGTGGGAAGATAAGGGGATACATTGTCACTATATTGTTTTATTCATTCTCTACTCAGGGATGACATAATATGGGTTTGATAGGAGATAGATTATCTCTATATTGTTTTATTGATTTTTTAGTGGGGGAAGACATAATTTGGCTTTTACAGGGGTAATTTTGATTAAATCTTAATTGTTATATTTACAAATTAAAATTGAAAATCTTTTGTTGTCTATTATTAAAAAAGTGGATTACGAGTTCTTTGATGTTGAGATAACTTTAAAAATAAGGTCATTTGTTTAAATAGAATTTATATGTAGGTTTACAACTAGAGGTCATTTGTTTAAATACAATTTATATATAAAATTTATATTCCTAGTATAATTATTTGAGATAGGATAATGTTGAAGCCTTGTCATTTCATTGTGATTAATCTAGGTGTGTTTAGTGTCAAATAGAATTTATTATAAATTTAAAAGTATTATATGAGTCAAATTTAAACTTTAAAATTCTAATGGATAAGATAAGGTGTTAAAATTCTAGTTAAAAAAGAGAAAAATATTGAATTTTTATTATAGTGATTTGATGTTTTATACTAAAGAAGTAGCCAAAAACAATGGAAATATAACAAAGTAAAAGAGAAATCATTCTTTATAAGAAACTATAATAAACCATTGTGTTTCATAGATTTGTAAGAAGTGTAATGATTTTGGCACTTTTCCTTCTAGTCTCATTTGATTTGAAAAGGAGGCACAACGATTTGTAGGAGTTTTCCTACATATATTTGTTCAATGTGCAAAATATTATGTGTGGTGTGTCAATGAGTGCCTTTGCTATTGTAGTTATGTTTTGTTTCACAATTGTTGAAGATTCTATATGGTGTGCTTAAATACATCTCTATGAATTCTTTAAAAGGTATGAAAAAACTATTGTCAATGAAAATAGACTCATTGTAATAACAAAAATAAACACTCATTATAATAAAAAATAGTTTGAAATATGTTTTAGTGAACTAACCATTGGAAAATCCAAGATGGTTTACAAACCATATCATATCATTGTGGTTTTCTTTAGACATCTATATGTTTTGAACACAATATATGTTTATGCATTTCAAAATGTCAAAATCCAAGGAAGAGTGGGACTGTGTGGACCCAAAGATCATAATAGGAAGGATAAAGAAGTTACCAACGCCTTGATACAAAAAATAAGCACAATGAAAGCCTTGTTGATGAAGGGGAGTTGAGATTTGGAAGGTTAGATATTTCTAGTAGTATGATGTCACTAATGAATTTTTTTGAAAAAACATTGGATCCTTTAAGAGCAAGTCGACTCTCATGATAAATTTGAAGACCTTGAAGTATTGAGGGAAGAGAAGGATGAGCCAAAACTCAAGAAAATGAACTTCAATAAATAATCTTCTTAATGCCCATTTAAAGTGAAAGTAAAGGTCATGATCAATTCATTGTTTTTTTTTTTTTTTAATTTAAAATTGATGTAAAATCACGCATAATAAAACTGACTAGATTTTTTCTCCATTTTTGAATGAATTCTATAATTCTCAATTTATTGTAATTAACATGGAATTTGGATTAATATTTAAAAATCAACATTAAACTAAAATTAAACAATCAAATTGACAAAAATAATATGCAAACCAATACAATAACAGAGCTCACCAGACATTGAATATGTATATGAGTTCACACAAACATAAAATTGCGTCATTAGTTATCCTTCAAAGAGGGCTTCTCCTTTTACAAAAAGGGTTGAAATATTCTCCCAATAAGGGGTTGATTCTCCTTTACAAAAGGCTAATATTTTCACATCAATTGGCTCATTTTCCCATAAGGGACTCGCAAAAACTCTCTTCTAATTAAGAGGCTTCAATTCATAAACAAGACTACTACTTGCTTATTCTTCTTCAAAGAGTTTATAAAATATTCTTTAAAAAAATTAGAAAAAGTATATGACACTTTTACAAATGAAATCCATCCTTTTATAGTCTAGGAGCAATTAATTTGGATTTTAATGCCAAAATCTTATCCCAAATGTGTTCGAATCTCTAAATAGAAGGGGTTTTTCTATTTGAATAAATTCAATATCTTACACCTTGTAGCATAAGTGAGGTGCATGGTATTGGTAATCTTGGTGCACTTGTACAAGCTAGATTGCAAATTCAAATCACTACAATTGTGTGCCTTTTTCAACTTTTAGAACAAAAAGGACATAAAATATAAACTATATTATGTCTTATATGTTCTACATGTGGTTTAATGGTAAAGTAACTTTGAGGTGGGCATGGACGTCATAGATTTTAACGTTAGTGTTTCATAGTTTGTGCAATGTAATTTTGATCTCCCAACGAACCTTTCCACATAAGCTTCTAGAAGATCCATGTGGCAACCTTGTTGGAAATATGATTATACTAGGGGTTGAATCAGTAAAATGGCCAATATTAAGCAATCAAAACACTTCAATGCAAATATAATATTGATCACATCACATGCGCGCGCGCACACGCGCACACACACACATCAAGAACTTATTTTAGTATTAAATGATATAGTAGGCACCAACCTACTATTACATAGATTTTCTGGCACCAACCCCATGAATTTTTTAACCAACACCAACTAGAAGGAGTCACCACTCCCTTGAGAAATTCAAGAACCAACCTAAAATTATTTGTTGGCACCAACCAGAAGGAGGGTCCAACATTAAAATATTTTACTAGCACCAACCAAAAAGAGACACCACCACTTTGAGAAATGAAGGCACCAACCTAAAATGCTTTAGAGCGCTTATTTATATCTTTAGTTTCAATTTATCAAAATATTTGTATGTTTCTCCTTTATTTTGAATTCCATTCCTTATTCTATATCTTTCAAATCTACATATAGTATTGATATGTCTATTCAAATTTTAGAACTCATCTCCAAACTCTTCCTTGGTCACACGCCTTCCATAGACTTCAGTATTAGATAATGCAAATCCTCGTTCGACTTCTATGTTCCTTCTCCATCTTCACACAACAAAAACACCACAATTGTAACAACGATCAATCCATGAATACTCTGACTTTATGCACACGAACATCTCATCTCTACATTTCAAACTTCTTCGGCTTCAAATATTTATACAATATTTGTCAACCAAAACTTTACGTGGCCAACTCTCTATGGAGGACAATCTGAAAAACATGGAATATTACTTTATTTTTCTCAGTAAGAGATCTAGTTTGGAGGACCCAAATAAGACTTAAACGGATGGCTACTTAGCTCCTAGGGGCTTAGCTTTAGTTCACGTGACCATATGATATGACCCTAGTTAAACATACATTCCGCTAAATCCAAATATGCGTCCACTTATACGTAACAAGTCAATAGACACCTGAATCCTTTATATGTCTATATGAATTTTAACTCTTGCTCCATGGGATTCAATATTATCCCATACAACCAATTGGAAAGACCACAACCTCAAAGTCCAAGCTCCAAATATCTGATAATTTGGGTCTTTTATTATGGCGCACACCTGATTAAGTCATGGATGAACCAACGACTAGATACATTTCCACTCCTTCTATACAAAACGATGACCACAAAATATTAACCAATCTACCTTTGCATCTGAATCTAGATCTAGTTGTTATCAATAGTAGCAAATGTTTTGTACCTCAAGATATCTAGATGGTTAGATATCTTTTACCTCCACGTGAAACCTTTCTAGATCATAAATTTTACTAGATCCTTTGTCTTTGCTTGAAATCATATTCTGACTTACTTTTGACTAGCTAGCATTACGTACCCTTAGATACCCGGATGTTCGGATAACCTTTCTCCACTACTAATTTTAGCATGATTTCCTTATTCTTTGCCATTTTGGCCAAAATGAAAATATATAAGAAACCTTCGACCAACCAATCCTTAATCCAAATCTTGAGACTTCCACATCAAAACTCCAAGAACCAATTAGAGCTCGACATGTGTTTCTCTTGCCATGTCATATTTTCTATGTCACTACCATGTCATATTCCAAGTCAACATACCACCACATATCATTTTTTGTTATTTTCATGTGTCCATATAGTTGCCATGTGTCATTTTCAATCTATACAATTAGCCATCTAAAATTGTCGAAAATGAGTGCCATGTGTTGTCACCTTTGGTTGCCACAACATCACCTAATCCACATCACTACCACTAGTATCCATGTGTGTTTCTATGTCATATTGGGGTCTACATACAATGTTTTGTCAAGTAAACAATGAGTAATGTGGGGGTTCCTTCCCGTTTTTGGTATTGAACTGTGGGGTCAAAACCTATCACATGCTACCATGTCACCAACGGTAAACCATGATGGCTTCCACCGTGGGGGGGGTTCCCTCCTATTATTTTTAGAATGGGTTGAGGTCCCCTCTTGTTGTCAATCGACTCAAATAGGATGATTCAAAAATTCTTAGCCTTCATTGAAGGGAATTTTGTACCTATCCCACTTCTCAAGTGGTTGCTTTTGTAATCACTGAATACATTGCTAAGAATTGGATATGATTATGGAACTTTGACCAACTAGAAACTTTATTTGACTTCTTCACTTCATTTTCCTCTTGATTCCTGTGGAGTTAAAGAAGTTCCATATACTGTTGGAAAGGTATCAAAACATGCTATTCAATAATACAACTTTCATTCTCATTTGGACAACGAATTTAGAGAAGAAATACCTTAAAAGCTATATTATCCAAACTGCATCATTGACAAGATGTTATTCACAATGACAACACACATTCAACAATCTCCCATGCTATTGGACTCTGACAATAATAACACTACAATTGACATCAATGACAATGTATGTGCAACAAGCCTATACTTGTTCCATGCGGTAGCCATATGTGAACTTTTCATTGTTGACCTATTGACTAGTCTGGCAATGTGTTAACCTTTGAGTGTGACATGTGACAACCTTGAGTATTCCATGTGTTATCTCTACAATCTCATCTTTCCATGTGTCAACATTTAGAGTGTCGCATGTCTACCCCACTATGCCTCATCTTTACATATGCCAACATCTAAGTTTCATGTGTCTATGCTATATTCTCATTTTGTCACGTGTAAGCATCTGAGTGTGCCATGTGTTAGGCTACCACCTCAACTTGCCATGTGTTAGCGTCTGAGTGTGTTATGTGCTATCCATGGCACTTCATCTTGGCACATGTTAGCATATGAGTGGTACATATGTTAACTTCCATTGTGCCATATTTCATGTTTGGATTTAGCCATGTGTAAAATCTCTACAGATCCAGTCATCGTGCTGACATCAATTCTATATCTTCCTGTAATATTTTCCCTATTTGGCTAAAATTTTGTAGGAAATAACTTTTGCATATGGTATCCATTTGACTCCATTCAAATTACAGTGGAAATATCTTGATGAGCCCTTTGACATGAGTGCATTTTCCTTATATTTTAATACTATCTAATTTTCATGAATATCTCAACTCTCCCTTGAGACGAGGAAACTACATTGTTATGTAGCTTTTGAACCAATGCTACATAGTTCTCACATTTTTCTTAACTTCCTATTACAAATAAAAATGAAAAATACAATAATACATGAGGACATTAAGCTCAAAATAAGTATTAATCATTTCATATTTTTAATTTCTCCATTTTTTTCAAAACTTCAACAAGCTATATCTATCACATATGAAGTACTCTTTACCTCATTCAAACTATGCCAGAAAGCTCTTTGTGAGCTCATTGTTGTGCAAAAATATTTGGCAAAAATAGGACAAACTTGAATTATTAATTGTCAATATCATCCCGGATCATTCCTCCCCCTCAAAAAGAAATGTTTGGCCCACCAAAAGTCACTATCTATGGTCATAATGGGTGGCTTTACTTTCTTTCTCTTGGAGATTGATTTCTATATTCTTTGTGTTGGTCAACATTCTCAATAAAAGCATAAAAAACACATTGAAGAAATATTCTAATAGGTCATCACTTGTACAATTTTTCATTCTTGGAGTCTTAGATGCAACATGATTAGTTTACCAATATTGCAACATCAAATTCCACTTTTAATGAGTGATCTACCTCTATAGTTTCTCATACAAATGAGATTAATTTTTCATGTTTTTTATGAATGGAAACAAACACAAAGTAATTTTGGAGGTGTTACATATGCATGATCAAAATGACTCAAGTATGTAGATATGTTATCCATTTCTTGATAGACCATTCTAGTCTATTCTCCTCTTTGAGTTGCTCCTTAATACAATCTTCCTAGGATAGGTGGACTACTTCATGGACTGCCTCTTGAATTGTTGGTATTTGAAAATCTCTTTCATTTTCTACCTCCTTCTTGATGAGTGCTTGTATAACTCCCCTTTAATGCTTTAGATCATGTTGTGGATGAATTTTCCAACACTTATCAACCCAATGCCCACTTATATTGTAATGAGTGAAATAGTTTCTATTCATGTTTTTGGATAACAAATATTTCTTTCCATTTTCCTCATCTTGACTTGAAGAGTGGCCTTTTTATCTTTCTTCTTTCCTACATGACATGATCTTCCTTAACAAGGAATTTCTCTTCCAAGACTTGGACACATAATGGTTATGTAATCTGCAAAAAGTACATGGATATGCATGCCAAAATTTATGTGCTGCATGGCCATTCTTCTAGCAATCGAAGAAAATATTCGAGTAACCGTTCTTGTTTTACCTTTTATAGTTGTCCTGTGTGCAAGTCTAATGAGGGGTAATTATCTTAAATCCTTCTTTGAAATGGTCATCTCTCTTTGGGTATGTTTTGCATTCTTTTTGGACATATTTCCATTATTGAAAGATGTTACCTTTCTTGATTTTTATTTTCTTTCACTGTCACCGCCATGGAGTGAACTTCCATCACTTTGTATGAATTATTCTTGTAATGACTTGGGTGCTTTGCTTGAAGCATGTCTTGCTTCAATTTACTTGGATCATTCTCTAGTTTCTCCTTTTCCATACACCAAACCTACATAACGAGGTATTTCCTAAACCTATATGGCATTAGTCATTCCTTGGCCATTGATGCTAAGGCCCTTTCCATTAAAGCACTTCTTGGCTAGTATTTTAAAATCAATACCTTGATTATGCTTCTCAAATTTACCAAAAGAACCATCTACATCTTAATGGGAAGAAAGAGAACATGATGAATTACTTACAATACATATTTCAATCATGGCTTCTATGTCTATTATAGAGGATGGCCTCTTTTGAATGGTAAAATATTCTATATCCTCTAGTTTTTGTTAGAAAATTATATATTACAGAGCAATGGAACACATAAAATATTGCAAAAATATAAACACAGAAAACGCATAAAACAAGAGAGACATAGATATATGTGGTTCTCCCAGTTTGGGCTACGTCAACGGAGAAACAACTAGTCCTTCTTTTATTATATTATCTAGCAAACTGAAGAGATACAACCTACAACAGATCCGCTGTAACTTCCTCTTCTCTCTTAATCTCTTCTCTCTTCCTCACTCAGAATATAGATCTACATAGACGTGATACAATTCCCTCATATATAGTGAGGGGTTGCCTTCTAGGGCAAAAAACCGTAAATTAAACATAACTTCTACTGTTAGATCATCTGCCTAATGAATGGCCCAGATTGACTAGAAATTACTAGACTTTTACAAGGCAATTTCTCATCTATTTTTAGCTTTGGGGGCGCTGCCCCCAAACCTCAACCGGGGGACTGCTGGCCCCCTGACCACCCAGCCAGGGGGGATTAGCCTCCCCGGACCTCCGCAGGGGGGACAAGTCCCCCCCCACGTGGAGGGGTGTATAGTCTTCCTAGGGTATACATCCTGCTGAAACCTTTGAATATAGAAGATAATCAGGCTCCACACCCAACAATCTCCCACTTGGAGACTGATTATAGCAACTCCATCACTACTTCATTTGCTAGACAATGACTCCACTTTGGACCTAGTTGTTTCTCATATTCTTCATCATACTTGAAGACCAATTGAAACTGAGCAGATTCCTAGTTTCTCCCAGGTTACAACTTTTGTTAATATATCTGCAGGATTCTGGCTAGTGTGTATCTTTTCTAGCTTCAACTGTCCTTCTTCCAATGCTAACCGTATGAAATGATACTTGAGCTGTATATGTTTAGTCTTGGAATGAAATGCAGAGTTATTTGGAAGATGTATGGCACTCTGGCTGTCACTGTATAACCTGCCCAACTCCAGCTTTTTACCCAATTCATCCAGAAACCTTTGTAACCAAATCATTTCTTTACTAGCCTCTGTAGCAGCAACATACTTTGCTTCTGTTGTTGAAAGTGCAACAACACTTTGGATTTTTTAAACCCAACTGACAGTTGTTCCACCTAAAATAAATACATATCCTGTAGTGCTCCTCCTATTATCTCTGTCACTTGCCATATCTGCATCAACATATCCCTGTAGAGCAATGTTTGAACCACCAAAGCATAATGCTTGATTTGTGGTACCTCTCAAATACGTGAGAATCCACTTCACCGCCATCCAATGTTATTTTTCTAGATTGTTCATGTACCTATTTATAACTCCCACTACATGTGCAATATCAGGTCTTGTGCAGACCATTGCATAGATTAAGCTTCCAACTGTTGATGCATATGAAACTTTAGACATATGAGCCATTTCTTCCTAAGTCTTGGGACATGTCTCCTTACTTAATTTGAAATGGCTAGAGAAAGGTATACTAACTGGTTTTGCATTCTGCATATTAAACCTTTTCAACACCTTTTATATGTACTCACTTTGAGACAATGTTAATTTGTGATTCTTCCTGTCTCTGGTTATTCTCATACCAATGATTTGTTTTGCAGCACCCAAATCCTTCATTGCAAAAGAGTTTTCCAATTTCCTTTTGAGCACATTTATTTCCTGCATGTTAGAACCTGCAACAAGCATGTCATCTACATACAATAACAATATAATATAGCTGCCATCATTTTGCTTTTTGAGATAAACAACAATGATCAAAGTGACATCTAATTATAACCTTGTTCAGACATAAACCTGTCAAATTTTAGAATACCATTGCCTTGGAGCCTGTTTTAGCCATACAAGCTCTTCTTCAACCTGCACACTAGTTTCTCCTTCCCTTTTACCTCATATCCTTGTGGTTGCTGCATATATATCTCTTCCTCCAAATCCCCATGGAGAAAGGTTGTCTTTACATCTAACTACTCAAGATGCAAATCTTCAGCTGCTATTAGACTTAAAATAGTTCTAATTGAAGTCATTTTAACAACAGGAGAAAATATTTCATCAAAATCAATACCTTTCTTCTGTGCAAACCCCTTCACCACAAGTCTACCTTTGTACCTTTTTCTACCTCCATCTTCTTCCTTCAACTTGTAAACCCATTTATTCTACAATGTTGTTTTACCTGCAAGCAACCTGACTAAGTCCTAGGTCTAGTTATATGCTAAGGAGGCCATCTCTTCTTTCATGGCTTGCTCCCACTTCTTCCTGGTTTCTACCTGCACTGCTTCTTCATAACATTCTGGTTCACCAAAATGAGTCAACAATACATAATATAAGGAAGGAGAGTATCATTCAGGGGGTCTACTTATCCTGGTAGATCTTATAACACCACTTTTAGGTGTTTGAAGTGCTTGTAGCTGTTGTGGTTGTTGTTCTAGTTGTTGATCATTATGATTTCTAGGCACCACCACTTTTCCTGTGATATTGTCAAGCACTGTGTATTCTCTGTTTTTTTTCTCCTGTTTCTTTTCATGCAACTGAGTCTTATACAAGACCTTTTCATTGAATATTACATTTCTGCTCCTAATGATTTTGTGATTTTCATAATCATATAAGCGATAACCAAAATCATTAACACCATATCCAATAAAGGTACATTTCTTTGATTTTTGCCTCAAGCTTTGTTCTATTTTCTTTATTAATGTGGACAAAGGCTTCACAACCAAAAGTCTTTAAAAATGAGTAGTTTACCTTTTTACCTATCCATGCCTCCTCTAGAATACCACCATCCAAGGAACTTGAAGGCCCTCTGTTTATTAGATAAACAACAGTGTTTATAGCATATGCCCAAAATTGTAAAGGAAATCATGCATGAAATCTCATGCACCTTGCACGGTCCATGATTGTCCTGTTCATCATTTCTGACATGCCATTTTCTTGTGGTGTTCCTAGAACTGTCTTCTCTCTATGAATTCCATTCTCTGAACGGTACCTATCAAAATCTTTGCTGCACTATTTACCTCCATTATCTGATCTGAGACACTTCAACCTTTTTCCTATCTCATTTTCAACGAAATCTTTCCATTTCATGAAAATATCAAATGCATCATATTTATTTTGAATATAATAAATCCAAGTTTTCTTGTTGCATCATCAATAAAAGTAACATAATAATGAGAGCCACCAAGAGATGATACTTGAGCAGGTCCCCATACATCTGTATGCACAAGATCTAATTTTTCGCTCTTCTTTTCTTTCCCAACTCTAAGGAATCTAACTCTCTTCTATTTCCATAAACACAATTCTCATAGAATTTTAAATCAACATGCTTCAAACCTGGCAACAAATTTCTTGAGTGAAGAATCTGCATCCCCTTCTCACTCATGTGCCCCAGCCTATGATGCCACAATGTCATATCTTCTCCTGTAGAGGTTAAAGCATTAATAGAATTAGAAATACCATTGCCTAAATACAATGTACCAACCTTTCCTCCTTTCATTATTACCAAGGAACTTTTAGTGTCTTTCCAGGTTTTATCTGTGAGAGTACTTACGCAACCTTCACCTCCCAACTACCCTGTTGAAATCAGATTTTTCTTTAGATTTTGAACATGTCTTACCTCCTTCAATAGCCATTGATTTCCATTCTGCTGTTTTATGAAAACTGTACCCATTCCAACGATTTTACAGGGTTTATCATCACCTAATCAAACCTATCCAAAATCTCCTTGAACATAATCATGAAAATGTTTCTTATCAGGTGTGGCATGGAATAAGGCCTCTAAATCTACCACCCAGACATCAATAATATTTTCTAATGAAAGAATCAAAGCATCTTGCAACACATCACCTGTTACATCCGCTTCATGATTAGTTTCTTGTTGTGCATCTCCTTCTTTTCCTTTCCGAGACTTGCAATCTTTCTTCATGTGTCCTTTCTTCCCACATTTCCAGCACACTATCCCCGATTTTGACTTGGATATGCCTTTTCTTGACTTACTGCGATATCCTAGGCTCTTTCCTCTTTCCATTTTTCTTCCCCTAGTCTTTGTAGTCAAATCATTACCTGATGTCTCAATTGGAGCTTTTCCATCACATTTCCTCACCAAGGATTGCACTGAAAACATCATCAAACTTTAAAGTACTAGATCCAGAGATAGAGTTACTAATGGCCATAACTAAGCCATTCCAACTTTCTGGCAATGAGCATAGAAATAACAAAGCCCTAAATTCATCATCAAAATTTACCCATACAGAACTTAACTGACTTGTAACTCTATTAAAATCATTTAAATGGTCTACAATAGATCCACCTTCTAACATCTTCATATTAAATAAACACTTCATAAGTAATACCTTATTTGAGGCCGAGGATTTTTCATATAGTTTGGCCAATGATGACATTAAACCCTCTGTTGTCATTTCTTTTGAAATATTAACTGCTACTGACACTACTAGGCACAATCGTATTGTTCGAAGTGCCTTTCTGTTGAGAATATACCATTCTGTGTCTGTCATACTCATTGACTTCTTTATCTTTCCACTCAATGGTAGGTACAGATCTCTCTGATACAGATAATCTTCCATATGCATCTTCCACAGCTGGTAGTTTTGGCTGTTAAATTTTTCAACCCTTAACCTACCATCTTTTGCCATTTCTCCCACTCGAACCACAAATCCTTCTCTCTTGCGAGTTTATCAGCCAAATAGACCTTCGGCTCTGATACTAGTTGTTAGAAAACTATATATTACGTAGCAATAGAACACATAAAAGTTTGCAGAAATATAAACACAAAAAACGTATAAAACAAGAGAGACATAGATATATGTGGTTCACCCAGTTTGGGCTACATCCATGGAGAAATAGGTAGTCCTTATTTTATTATATTATCCAGCAAACTGAGGAGATACAACCTATAACAGGTCTGTTGTAACTCGCTCTTCGCTCTCAATCTCCTCTCTTTTCCTCACTCTGAATACAGATATCTATAGACGTAATATGATTCCTTCATATATAGCGAGGGGTTTCCTTCTAGGGAAAAAAACCCTAAATTAAACATAACTTCTACCATCAGATCATCCGCCTAATGAACAACCCAGATTGACTTCAAATTACTATACTTTTACAAGGAAACTTTACATCTATTTTTAGCTTCGAGGGCGTTGCCCCCAGACCCCCCTATCGGGGCGAATTAGCCCCCCCGAACCCCCACGTGGGGGGGACAAGTCCCTCGCGCACCCCCCTGCATGGAGGGGTGTACAGTCTTCTTGGGGCATACATCCATCTAAAACCTTTGAATACAAAATATAATCAGGCTCCACACCCAATAGGATTGAGTTTAGAGGAAGATTGTGATACCATACAACTTATTTTCCATCTAAGGTACATGGAAAAGTCTACATGCAACACCATTGTAACGTGCCTCAAGAATTTGCAGATGTAGGTAAAATCTGTCTAGGTGATCCTCTGCCTTCACTGCTTCGTCAGGGAGATATTTTGTTAACAAATTCCCTAAGTACCTCAACATTTTGTGTAACACACCCAAATGTGAAAGTGGGCCCTGATTCATCCATTCCAGATCTTGGTCTGCCATGTCTTCATCAGAATTTGATTGGTCTTTTACTTCTTCTTCACCGCCTAACTTGTGTAAAGTATCATTCAAGAGTACCACATTATCACTGTTACCACTGTTTAAGGATGGAGGATTCTCTAGTTTTTCTGTCTTCTCCTAAGAGTCTACTAAATCTTCAAGGGTGGCAAGAAACAAATCTTGAACTTTTGAAACAAATATCCTAGTGGAGGTGGTTGGGTTCTTCTTTGGAAAATATGGAAGATTATGTACTTCAGGTATTAATCCAATATCTCTTGCAAACTTATGGGTGATAGGGAGAATGGACCAAATCTGGTCGTAAGAGATATCAAAAGTTTGTACAATCTTTGGCTTAGAAAGATTACCAACTTCAGGAATATACATAGGGGAGGTCCACGAGATATTACTGTCTTAACCAGAAGAAGTAGGATTTGGGTGGGTGAGGTTATCAGCCATAAAAATATGGTTGCCCTCCTTCTAATGCCTGAAATGCTGATGGTGTTTGAAACACAAACATTCAAAAGGTCTCCCCAATATGTGGTCCCAATTAGACCTCACACCGCTTGGGATAGGAGCCCCATTCAGAATATTGCCTAGTTGTCAGTTTCTTAAAGATTTGCCTTGGATCTAACTATATGCAAGAGAGAGGAATGAAAATGTGCCTTCAAAAGGTGAATGTTCCTGGTGAGTATTTAGTTGTAAGTGTGTCAATGTTCTTCTACTATAGAGGAAGAAAATAAAGTGAGTCTCTAAGAGAGATGTAATATTACCACCCTATTAGAGACATGTGTAACCAAAAAGTATCCATCTAACATGCAGTGGAATAGTCCACAAAGATGTGATGATAAATACAACCAATCAATAAGAAATATCTATCTAATATCCAACAGAACAGTCCACAAGGGTGTCACAACAATAGTAACCATTACAACACATTCTCAATATGATAAGTAATAAAATAACTGAAATAGTTGAACTACATTAGCATAGATGAAAGGAAACATGAATTACAAACATCCACAAAATAGTCTTACAAATATTCATAATACATGCATGAAGAATGTGCTAACCATGAGGCTTCTCATATTAATTCAAATTTTCAAGACACATGTACACAATGAACACCATTAGCTCCAATAGTGGACCGTTGGAGCCACTCCTTGCTCTCCAAAAGAACTAGCTTATCTCTCTAGTGCTTTGCAGGAGGAGCCAAGGTGAAAATTACTTCGCTCATACAGTGAAGGTATATATATAACTAATGAGGTGATGCTTCACCTTCCATGTGACTATTTGAATACCCTCATGACTCTTTGAATTCCTATGTCTTTTTGAATTTACATGACTCTTCATATTCTGAATGTGTATTTTGGACTTCCACTTTACAATATATTTTGAATAGATAATTATATAATCCCCAATGATGATGTGGTATAGGACAACTCATGACATGGCATGACATGAAATGGCACTAATGAAATGGATGCTCTTCTATCCACTTCCTTATGGATTATAGGTAAGGAGTCTTCAATGATGTCAAGTCTTGAGTTATGGTCACAAATTGGTGTCCCTTTTGTATTCTATTGATTGATCAAGTTAAATAATCAGCTACTCAAGTGTATTTTAGCATGTTTCCTTTCTCGATCTCTTTCATAATCATCTTTTCATGGTATGGTATAATACCTTCATATGCAATTCACTCATGACAAGATGACATTAGTTCAATAAAACCCCTAGTTTAAGATGGTGCATGTTGATCAATTGATTGAGCCAAAACCGGTTGCAACCTAGGAGAGAGGTTCTATGAAATTACATAATTCAGTAGCTCAAGGGTGAAGCTTGAGCCCGAAGTCTACGCAATGCCCATTCCACACTGGGCCGAGGAAGGAAACTGCACAATTTGGGAGATAAGTGTGACAAGTTGAGGAGATAGGAAATGGTTAATCCCATTGCGTAGTTCCAGGAGGAAAATGAGGTTGGGTGACTGTGCAATTACATAGCTTAAGAGCTCAAGCACTTAACTTCAGCTCAGATACCACGCAATGCGTAGTTAAGTCTAGGCTAGAGGGCTATATTGCGTAATCCTGTGGAACAAGGTCCTGGTTTGACCATAGGAACTGCATAGTGCATATTCCTGGGAGGTAGGAATTGCACATTTCATAGTGGCAAGGGACAAGGCTAGAGATTGAGGGTTAGAACTATGCAATGTGTAGTTGGGAAAGGCTGGATGAGGCCAATTTGTTGGAAAAAATCTGAAAATTGGTTAAGCATGGGATCAATGAACTGATGTGATCAATGACATGATTTGACTACGCCACAACAAAATAGATCACCTAGTTCACATAAACCACACATTTCCCTCAATGTGAAAACTTTGTGACGACTTTCGACAAGTGCGACAGTAAAGGTCCACTTTACAACAACTGTGACGACACTCATGCATTAGTTCTTGAAACTTTGGGAATGAGTGCAAAGGATGTTTACATGGTTAGATCAACTCATTCACACAAATATAACCCCTTGAAACAAAAAAACAAGATTTTACACATTATGCGATAGCTAACATGCGAAAGAAAAACATTTTTCCTTTCTTGCAAGAGGGACCAAAACACTTAAATAAAGCAAATGGAATGGACTTCAATGTTTGCGATGAAAGAATGCAAGAATAAGGTAGGCTCTGAAAATTGGTGCACGAGAAAATTTTGGAGGGTGTTGTAGCAGTGACAACATAGGGTTAGGAGTGGAAACGGTAATGCTCTTCCCTATAAACCAATAGTATGACATGAACAACACAAATATTACTCAACTTACAAAAAATCTAAAGCATGCTAACAATACTAATTTGATAAAATTAAATTAGAAAGGAAAATATGATTTGAATTTTATTCAAGATCTAACTACTACATCAAAAGGAAATCTATCTTTTCTAATTTCCGATACAAGATCTACTGTTGTAACCCTAGAGACAACCTATGGCTAAGACGAGTTCAATGCCTAGGACATCTGTACAAAAATATATTAAAGGTTGTTTGGTGTCCCATTACGATTATTCAGAGATGAGTTGTACAGGTAATGCATAGATTTTTTTTTGGAATAAATATATCTTTCAAGATGGCTTCACAGACTATGAAAATGACTTAGAAGTTGTAGTAGGGTGATATAAGGATATAGTAGAAGGTTCATAAAATAAGGATGCAACTGTAGAATATTTTACTATAAACCTTAGCAAAATACATGAAAGACTCATAAAATGAATGCATGAAAAAATGGAGCACATTTTAAGGTTATTTGATTAAAATCTACAGGAACTTTGAATTAAGTAAATTTGTGTTATAGTAAATAACCAACAACTTCATTACACTTTTCCAATAGAAGAAGAAACAATTAATGAATTACAATAAAAAGGACACATATCATATCCAAAAGGCAACTTGGAATTGTCCAGGAAGCTTTATTTAATCTCCAAGAAAGGATAAACACATTACACAGGAGTTTTTGTCTCTCTGATGTCAAAAATTTGGAACCCCAAAAATGGTTCCTCAATATCGTTTTGTAGGAACATTACAAAGATGACAGTTATAAAAATTGTTAACTGCGATGAACTTCTTAAACTACTTTAAGTCCTATTCATTCCTTGTGAGGACTTTAACTTTAAAACATAACATGCTTTAATTTAAAAATTACAAAATGCATTGTCCTTTTGAAATATTTCATTACATAAAACATGTGATTGATTTTCATTCAGTGATTTGTGATTACTATGAAAGCTCACTTGTAGAAGGTCTAGGTTCAATTTCTTAAGTTGGTGAAATCAATGTTCTACACTTCTTCTAGATTGACAATTCTGAACTTGGGCATTGAATAAAATTGACATGAGCCATCATGAAATTTGTAATTCTATTATAGGTTGGTTTCTCTGGGAAAAGCGTTTTGACCAACCACAATGACTAAAAACCCCTTTGTAAATAATTTACAATGGTGGAGTCTTTAAGTATTTTGTTTTTCTCATGGGAAGAATCAATCTTTCTCTTTGCCTCAACTAACAATGTTTCATAGGTCTCCCATGGGATAAAATTACCCTATTGGTCCCATCATGAGGGAAATCTAGCTCTCATCCTTTTGCTAAAATATGTATTAAACTTTAAAAATGACTCGATTTCCCCCAATTTTGCCTGTGTTTTTTCTATAAAGGTTATTTTGTACCATTTTGTTTATTTCTAGAACAAGAGTTGTTCTATGCTCAACCTCCATAGTTCTTAATTCTTGAGTTGATTTAGAATTAAGGAAATCAATCATTTTTTTTGCTAGTTGGGCACTTTGTTGGGATTTCTCTTTACTAGAGATAATAATAATTTCTAAATCCCTTACAATTATTTTCTGCTCTTCCATAATCAACATGTAATTCTATATTACCTTCACCTTCTATATAATATCATTCCAAATAATATATCTTGCTTGTATGAGAGACATATTACCTTTCAATTTCTCCTTCAGCTCTTTGATTTCATTACATGTTATTTGATAATTATTTTTATGTTATGATGCACTTTCCTTTTCCATATTTAGATATCTCTCCTTCATATTTAAATGTTCCTTTGTATCATATAGAATCTTTTGTATCTTCTTCATTTCATCTTCTGAAATATTAAGTTCAATCATGACCCTAGTAAGCTTATTAGCGGGATCTTCAGAATCTGGTAGCACCATAATTGTACACACATGAGTATCTATTATTTGATGTTAGCTTGCATTCAGTTATTTCAAAGTGGCTATCTCCTTATTCCTTTCAAGCATCTCCTGAGTTATAAGCTCATTTTCTTTCTCAACTTGGGCTACCTTTTGGGACATAACATGTGCAACTACAGGCAATTCAACTTCTTCCTTAATGTCTAAATATATGATTCTTCTCCTTGCAAAAGTTTTTGGACAAAAAATTTATCCACAAGGTTTACTCCAAGATTGAAAATAAATTTCTTTAGTTCCTCATTGTTAGTATAAAAATCTCAAGAATTTTATTTTTCTAAATTCAACTGATTTATTGCCTTTCCTAATAAAGCTTCTTATTTTCTTGTTCTTAGTGATGTCTTGCCTAGATCACTGTAAATAAGTTCTCCTATCCACTTGTGCAAATTGATTTTATTGAGAAAAGGAATATATTTTGCATCTATAGTTAAGTTCACAGTTTGAAATCCTTCTATAGAATAAAATATCAAAGCAGAATGATGAGAAAAGGAGAGTTGAGTTGATTTTCCATGGTTGATAGTAACATGGTATGGTATTCGAACACTGATTGAGCTTAAATATGAGTAGCACATTCTCCCTAATATTCTTATTCTTCTCTTCGATAATGTTCAAATGACTCCTTCAAAACAGTAATAGAGGTATGTACAACTTCTTCAGGAATAAGAGAGGAAGGTGTGCATCCCACTTCTCCCAACTATAATTGAAACAAATTGTAGAAGAGGAACTTTCAACCAAAGGCTCAGATTCCTTTTCCTTTCCATGTAATTTTTATTTATTGGAATTGTGGCTAGTATCGTCATCTAGATCAATAACCTCTTCAATTCCTCTCTTAAATACTTTCTCTATAGGGTGGGGAGTCTAAGTTCCATCACCTTTTGTGCTTGATATTGACCACCATTAGTTTATTTCAGGTTTTAATTCATGTATGTATGGAGCATAGGAATTATCCACCCTTCTACTTGAAACAATTTGATGAGGGTAATAGCACCATCTATCTCCTTGCTGAAGCTGCATGTCTTGAAGAATTTTTTGCACTTCCTCCATAGATTGTCTATTATTAAAAATAAAAAGACCAATAATCTGGGGAAACTTGAACAAGCACACATTCTTTGCTGGTACAAAATATGGTATCCTATAAGGAGAAACTTCTTCTACATATAACCTAATCTTAGTATACTCCCCAAACAAACCAGTCCCCCACTTTGACATCTCTACTCAACTGTAAAAAGGGTTGGGATCTTGGAAAGAGGCAAGGTAGAACTGATTTCTTTGTAATGGAGTAGATAATTGACTAAAAGAGGAAATGAAATATGAAAAACCATCATATTTAGAATGAATTCATATAGTTTTGAGAAGTTCCAAACTTACCTGGAACTAGCTGCTACACGAAAACATCACTTGTTCCTCAAAAATGAGTTTCTTTTAAGCTCTTTTTAGACTCGTTAAATATGAAAAGATTGTCAAGCTATTGGCCTTTCCAACTCGTTAAAGTAAAGAGAAGCTCCATCCCTCCTGTACATTTTAATCTTTTAGAAAATGAGGGATTATCAAACAAAAAGATCGAGCACTTTTCTTTTCGGCTCGTTAAAACGATCGAAAAGTCATCCCTTTCATATTATTTTATACTTTTTCAGACTTAAGGGATTATGCTACGAAAAAGGACTGCTAGGGTTTCCTTTTCATCCCTTTTCAAACTCTTTAAACGTGAAAAGGACCGAGTTATCTTTGTTGTTAAACTCATTAAAACAATAGCGACAAACTTGTCCACCCGAACAAGAACGAGTTTTACTGTTGCTAGGCTTGCTAAAACATAGTGATAGGTTTGCTCAAAGGGCAAATTATAGAACAAGCATATGTTATCCTCCTCAATATTGACAAAAATAAAGAGGTACTAGTCAGAAATGACTAGGGATAAAAGGGAAGAAAACTTGAAGAACTTTATTGGTAGCAGGTCACTCTTGAACATGACACTTTCACTCCATCACCATGATTGAGTCAGGTTGGGTTATTCCGTTCACCAGTCATATCACCATTGGTCCTCCATACCATTCATTTTTTGGGTTTAATGCTACCAATCCATTTTAGTGTCGCCAACATGTTCAAGAGAAGTCATTCATATAATTCACCGCCCAACTAATGCCTCAGTCACTGCAATGCCTTCACCCTCCATTTTTCATGACTGCCATTCTTGAACCTTGTATCATCAGATCGTTTTCACCTCTAGAAAATCATTTGCTTCGTTTCATGTTGTAGATGTGAGATACATCAAGGCCCTCCTATGAAAAGTCACTTATTTTCAACATCAGCACATTATCCAAGAAGTTGACTTAGAAACAACCCATTCAGTACTTTGAAGTTTGCATTCCTCAATGGAAAGTTTCTCACTTCCGGCGACAGGTTTACATCAATGGCCTTCAACCGAAAGATTTTGCGTGGTGTTCAACATCGACTCATATATTCACACCACATGAATTGTACTACAGTACCTTGAGGGTCATTATCATTATCGGTGATTCCTCTCACCCCTGTTAACAACTTACATCATTGGCTGGTAATTAGGCAATGTCTTTCCATGTTCGACTCCATAATGTCTTTTCACATGGATCGACTTGTACATCAGGCGAAGATTGAACGAGTTTGAAGACTCTGGATCTAGTTTCATCCATCCGGGATGCGATATATTTAGGAAAATAAAGACATAAAATGTACACAGAAGCTGTAAAAATGATCATCCAAGCTAAGGGATGATGACTCTAGATATAAAGAATCACCAGTCTACAACTGCAGACAGTTATCTATTCCGTGTACATGAAAATGAATTTATAAAAGCTGAGCATGGGAATGCCTGCCTTAGCTAAGATCATGAAAATAATATGATGATGATGATGTATTGTATTGTATCTTATTACAGGTCACCTTCCAGTTCGAATACCTCAGATCCTCATGATAAAGCATTTCACCCGACATCAGAAGATTTACGACCTCATGCTTTAGGGGGAAACTGTTATAGACGTATTTGGCCAATGCAACCCCAATCATATATGTTGATAAACAAAGGGCTCTTTAACCCCTAAAAGTCTTGTTTCATACCCTAAAGGATCATGGTCAACTGATTACATCATTTCCCAGAAGTTCCACCTGAAAAACTACTCAGAACTGGCCAAAACTGGGCCATACTGATAGCTCCATGGTCAAGGTGCGTTGCATACTGGATGCTACACTAGCCAGGTGCAATGCATACTAAAAGGACCTTCTGTAGGGTGCGATGAGAAAGAAGATACAAATGGCAAAGACAATTTGCTAAGTGGATGCTCATGGAATATTCTAGAAACTTCTCCTATGACACTTGCCTCTCTGAATTCACCCAGGGATGAGTAAGAGATCAAAGAAATATCCAAGTGGAACCAAGAACTATCAGTGGATTGACACTAATCAAAAACCCAAAGCTGACTCACCCCCTTGCAAGACATCTATATATGGATCCCTCATCCGAGAGATCTAGAGGTTGGAATTTTGTAATTTGTAAGGAAGTGCCATTGGTTTCTCTTTGAGAAGGAGCATTGTATTGTTGGGTGATCTTTCTTTTCATGAGGTGAAGAGGGCTTGGATGCTGGGAAAATGATGCTGGATCAGACAACTGGGTTGTAATCCTCTCTTCTACTATTAATAAAGTTATTTAAGTTTTCCTCCATATAATCATGTATTTATGAATCGTATTATTTGTGAATGCAATTGTATCGTCAATGTATTTTTTATTCTACATTGTTTATGATATTATAGATCTTGATGCTTCAATGGTGTTTTGTTGGTTTGCCTCTACAGGTATTCTCTAAAGCAGGACAAGTAGGAAAGGAGTGGCAAGCTCTATCAAGGGAGAGAGGAAACGAGCAAGGAGCCAAGCAAAAGATCCAAGTTGGTGCTCTTTGCTTCTCTCTTATCTATCATACATAAAGGAAAACACAAGTTACTTTGATTGTTTGCTTCTAAGATAGCTACCCATCTTAGTGGGACTAGCAGATCGAAAAGACACTAGTTTTCTTGGAAACACACACTACCACCACCTCTGCCACCATTCAATATGGTGAATGCTGTAAAGTTACTCATTTTCAAGGGTTCAGGAATAGAGGATTTGAACTAGTTTTGGTTCATTGCGAAGGCCTTATGGGAGGCTCAAGCTATAACAGACAATCATATGAAGAAAGTAATGTTGGTCACTGCTTTATAAGAACACACACTGATATGGTACATTAAGCAATGCACTAATAGCCTGATGTCTTCATTAGTAGATATTCAAACCGCGCTGAGTAAGGAGTTTAGTAGGCCTAAGTATGAAGCTCAATTAATTGTTGGATTCAAGGCGACCATGATGAAGCCTAGCGAGACACCCTAGGATCTGGATTAGAGATTGAAGTGCATGATCCACGAAGCCAACATGAATCTTACAGATGGGTAGCACCGTGAATGGTGATGAGCCCCAAAAATGGGTAATTATATGGGCTCATTTAGCCTCTTAATTCGACTTAATCCACCATTCTCAATAGTTTATTGCATGTTTTTTTATTATATTCATGCTAATAGAGTGAATTGGGTTAGTCATTATGCCAAAAAGTCTAATCTGTGCTTTATGTAGATTTTTGGTCAATTTTGAGACAAAATCAAAGGTTTAAATGAGCACTTCGCAGCCAAATTCGTGGAAGAACAAGGGAGAGGACTTGTAGGAAGGTGTCCCCTTCATTTATGAGCCCTTACCTCGAATTCTCCATCAAAAAAACGGAGCACAAGGGGCAGCAAAGCAAGTCAAGTAGGATTGCTATTAACTGCAAGTTTTGGAAGCCGAGTCCCTAAAGTCTAGGAGGACTGTTGGGGTCCTCAATTTGTATAAATAAGAAGGCTTAGGACCTCACTAGAGTTAGTCAGTTTGTAGTCAGTTTTTAGGTAGGAGTTAGTCATATGTTAGTTAGATTTTAGCCAGTAGGTTAGCTCTGCATTTCAACACATTTTCAAGCTTTTTCTTGTAGACAGTTTCTGGGATGTAACTATTATTTTTTGATCAATAAAGATAAATCCATCTTTGCACCAGCTCTAATCTTTCTTAGGAGGCTGTAGCTCTTGGGGTTGGGCCCAACCCAAATTCCTAGTACTTCTTTTGTGTACTTTTATGTGTCTTTGCTGCATTCTTAGAATAAAATCTATTATTTAGGTTGCTTTTGATGATCAAAATAGCTTTTCATGCTTCAGTTTGATTTGACAGTTTGAGTACAGAAAAGATCTTTAGAAAAGGCCATCAAGTAACCCTTGATCTCACCTCTCCCTCTTTGGGACCATGAGCTGAGACCAAGGCATACTTGCTGCCACAAAAACATTGTTTTGCTTTTCAATGCAATTGCAAGTGTTGGATTTCTAGATGGAAAAGCTGATACCAATTATGCTTGCATATTTAGATCTGTTCTTGCTTAAGTTTCCATAATTGTCTTGCATGATTTACTGTTCACAACTTACTGTTCATCATGATTATGGTTTCTAGGTCAGATTAGGTCACAATAGATAGATATCTGATTTTTTTAGTCTTTCTTTGATTAGTTTTGATAGATTGTGTGCAGATCACCTATAATCCATCCCTGCCTACCCTTCCTCCATCATACAACCTACTCCAACCCCTAATCCAAGATTCCTTCCCTTCATTTGCACATTTTCCCACTTTGCCCTAATTTCTACATTCTTGTGCATCATTGCTCCCTCCATCCTTGAACAAATCCAATCACCTTAATCACCCCTTAGCCTCATTTACCAGGTCCTAGACCCCTTAATATCCTTATCCAACCTCCATTTCCACTTTCTCACCGTTTTTCCACCATTAGTGCTTCAAAATTCCCTTTCAGAACACCCTGTAGAAGCTACAGAACATCCTGTAGAACCCCTGCAGACTTCCTGTAGAAGCTCACGAAAGCAATTTCTTGAGATCCGATCACTGTGAAACTCTCTAGAAGGGTGCTAGGGACCCCTTAGGCCCTCTTCTCACCTTCCCAACCTCCTGCAAGCATTTCCTTTCACCAATCAACCTCTGCACAGTCAAAACAGTTAAAACACATGCATAATAACTTTGACAACTTACTCAAAAATACAAAAAGATGCTTTTTCCAGATTTTACTTCAAAAGTAGCTAGTCACATGCATTTTACCTTTCCAAGAGTCAATGGCATCCATTTCCACTACTTTCATCTCTTTTCTTGCACCAGTAGGGTTAGTTGGTAAAACTAGGGTTTGAATTTCTTTTCAGCTTTCAACTTCTTTCTGCAAGTAGACTAGCCTCCTTTCAGTTAGCTTTTTTCCATCATAGTTAAAAGCTTCTTCTAAGAACTCATAGAAGTTGGATTAAGCTCCTAGCGAACTTGTGCCAACTGATCAAGTGACAGCCGCGGCAAGAGCTAGTACTTGTGCATACAACACTGTCGCTTCCAAGTTTGTTACGAACTACCTAGTTGATAAAAGTAAAGAAGGGAGTCTCAGGAGTTGTAGCATTATTGCTGCAATATTGGAGCCCACCATATTTTTGGCGTTGTTGCCGGGGAAGCATCAGAGTATTTGTGATTACTTCTTTTCTTATATTTTCTACTACAACCTTCTGCTAAGTAGTTTATTTCAACAAGCATAGAGTAGATTGTTTCATTTCCATTCTACAATTTCATTTCGGCAAAAGTAGATTAGACATTTCCTGCTTTCATAGATTAGCATTTCAATTCTGCAATTTCATTTATACAAGTGTAGATTAGCATTTCAATTCTGCAATTTCAATTTTGCAAGCATAGATTAGCATTTCAATTCCGCAATTTGAATTCTGCAAGTGTAGATTAGAATTTCAATTCTGCAAGCGTAGCTTGGCATTTCATTCCTACAATTTCATTTAAGCAAAATAGATTAGTCCTGTCCCGCTTTCATTTCAATTCCGCATTTTCATTTCAACAAGATAGATTTTAGTTAGTTGCAGTTCAATTTATTTCAGTTTTGCAGGTACAAGCAGAAAAAACACAAAAATCAACCAAAAAGATTTTCTTTCATGCCTTGTAGGAGTAGAGATAATTCAGAAAAATGTTTGCACAACACCCCCACTGCTTCACACAACCAACCTTTTCTCTTCTTCGATGGTTGTGATTAAGAAGAACCCCTAGGTGGACAGCAAGACATATTTGAAGAACCTCTAGTGGAGAAGAAGAAGAAAACACTCCTCTCGAGCAAATGGCTACAAACATAAATGTTGGGAGTAGTACATTATCCAAAAACAAATTTGCAAATCAGATGGAAGATTTCAAGAGTGAGGTGAGGTAGTTTCTTGCCATGCAACTAGATACCTTGTGGATCTAAAAGAAGCAAGAGGAAGCCAAGAGGGCTTTGGCCATCTTTTGTCCCAAGTGCACTAGAAAGCATCCTAGGAATGAATGTCCATTGCACTCCATAGAAGTGTGTTTTGTCTGTGAAAAAGACCATCCTACGAATTAGTGCCCTTCCTTACCCAGAATCAAAGCTGCATATCAGAGGGAAAAAGAAGCCATTGAGCCACTCTATTATCTAAACCAAAGGAGGCCACATGGACCCATACCTTACCAGCAGGGAATGCAAGAGACATCCCAGACATATTACGACCCCTATCAAGCCAGTTCCATGCCTTCTTGGGCCCCCCCGCTCATCCTTCCTAGTCCACACCTCCTCCTTGGTCCTTCACATATCCATATTATGCCCAACCAACTGCTCATCCATTTCACCCCTACTCTCAGCCATAGCCTCAGTATAATGCACCTCATCAGGGGTGGAGGCCCTAGTACAACACTCCTCCTGCTCCTTTTCCTCCACCACCTTCCCAACCACAACCCCATCCACATCCATTTAAAATATACACCCCCACTCAACTACCCGTACCACCATTTCCAAACCCGCACATTGGAGTAGCTCAACCCAATTACAATGCTGAGGCACAACATGTCCAAACAACTCCTCTTGAGCTCAATGATATTCACCATAGCTCAGGAAGAGTATTGCAAAATAGAGATTATATTGACAACATTGAAGGACCACATCCAGCGAAAGAAGATTCAAAAGAGGAGATCAAAGCACCATGGGTTGCACTTGATGAAGAGAAGACCACATAATTAGAGATCAAGAGAGCTCCTTCATGCTTACCATCAAATCCTCCATGTATTCAAGAGAAAAATCAACAAAAAGAGGAAGATGAGAAGGTCATGATAGAAGAAGATATGGAGAATGATCCAGATCAGAAAAAGGACCAAAGATATCAGAGCTATATTGAGATATGGTTTCAAACGGTCACTAAGTTGTAGCAATACTCTCTTCCTCAGCTATGCTTGATCCCTTCAAAGTCAAATCATTGGTCTCTGAAATCCAGATAGTTGTCAAAGCATGCATTTCAAGCCTCCACATCATTTTGTCTCTAATCTCGATGTGCACATGGCTCCATTGGAAGTATTCTTATACTTGAAAATGATTTTGTTTTTCAAGTAGGTTAGGGTAGAAAAGAAAAAGAAAAAAAAGAAAAAAATGAAAATAAGAGGAAAATAAAAATTTAAGGTGAAAACCTCCTCGGAGACGCCTCAGATTGGCTCATTAATTGAAAACTTCCATGAGGCGGTCAATGGGTCGGAAAGAAGAGAAAAGAAAAAAGAATAAGATCCCTGGGTGAAAACCTCCCTTAGAGGTGCCTAGGGCAGGCAATTAGGGTGAAAACCAACATGAGGCGCCCTAGTTGTTTTCAAAAAAAAAAAGAGAAAAAGAAAGAAGAAAAGAGAAAAAGAAAAAAATTAAACCTAATTTCTGTTGAATAATTACAGGGTTCAGGAAGGACATTGCAGGTTAGGAGGATTGCACAAAACAAAGACAGAGGTCAGCACCAGGCTACAAACATCCCTCACAATCCATTCCTCCATGACCACCACCCTTTCCCAAGATTTGGTCCCATTCGGATTGAGATTTCACCTTCTATAGGAAGTTTTGTGTCTTCTACAGGAAGCCTACAAACAAGCCAAAATCGATCTTAGAAGAGGACCCAAAGGTTGAGAATCTGTCCATGAGGCCTGTAAGCATCCCTATTTCCATCCCTCATCCTTATCCATCATTTTTTCCACCTCATTGTGCTTCTTTTATGAAAACTGTGTTTTCTACATGAAGTTCCTATAGAAATTACAGAAAGCTAGAAATGAATTTTAAAAAGTAGTTTGGCAAACATGATAGCTTCATAAAGGGTTTATAAATCCTCTTGCAATCTTCAAACCCCTCTTCCATCATTTCCATGTCTGCATTAAAGCCCAGACTCATTTTTTTTTACTGTGCAAAAAACCTGCAGAATACTTTGAAGCAAAAATACATAGAGCAGAAATTTGTTTTTTCCCTAACCTGAAAACCATGCATCCATTTAAAACATTATTTTATGGGGAGTTGTATAGGGATGATGGAAACATGCCTGAGCAATTTCAGCCAATTCCAGTGCACGGTTTCCAAGAAATCGGCCTCCATCACCTTCAACCATTTTTTCATTTTCTCCATATCCATGCATCCATTTCAAAACCTGTTTCATGGGGAGATGCATATAGGTGATAATAACCTTCCCAAGCAGTTTCAGCCAATTCCAGTGCACGGTTTCCGAGAAATTGAGCTCTATCACCTTCAGCCATTTTCAGTTTTTCTCAAAATATGTACATCCATTGACCACAATTTTGCTATGGGAGGTGCACAATGATGATAGAAACATGCTCAGAAAGTTTCAAGTCAATCCGATCTATCGTTTGGGAGCTATGGAGAAAACAAATCGTTGTCCTGCAAAAATCGAGCATTAGTAGCATGAGGGTACAAATCTGAAGGATGAAATAGACTTTTGTAGCTTAGATCCAGCCAAAGGATACCTGCACAAGAAAAATAGCCACACATCAAACAACAAAATCATATAGCATCAGGGATCTAGGCATGCGGCAATGGAATATGAGCATGCAGTAGCAAAAAGAACCAAGTAGCATGTCGACTTACAGGTAAGTGTCTAAACCAATTCCTCTATTTGCATCTATATGATTCGAAAGTGCATGAACGAATGGAATGGTTAGATTAAGCTAGAAAGCTAGCTAGTTAACCCAACACCCTCAGCTAGTCGGTTGCACTCATCCGAAGATCACCTAGTGCACGTGTCTATTCAACTCACGAGAAATTTAAAAAAAACAGGTAGTGGCAGATGTTCTGAACTCCAGCGCACATGATGTCAAGTGATTAACAGCTAGAAAACATGAAGTTTCATGATAGCACTGCAGTCTGCATGGGGCCAACGCACATTTTTTCCACCTCATCTCCTCACCACGAATCACGCCAACAGTTAAAAGATAGTTCAGTTAACACATTTACCACTCTTTGTTCATTGTGCCTTCATGACGTCCCCAACTGGAGTACGCGTCCACCACTTCCAGAGCAGCTAACCAATGGTCCTTTGCAAGATTTCTGCTTGTTTTATTTAAATCTCCCGCCTATTGGCATTCTACAATAATCACAGTTTCGTTCTACAGGAAACGAGAGCCTTCTACAGGAAAGACTGCACAACTTTCTAGAGTGGGAAAACCTGGGATTTTCAGTGAATTTCAAGCTCAAAATGAGGTAGGCTAAAAAAAACTCCTCTATCCATGGTATGTTTGTGCAAGGTGGTGAATTGAATGGCATCAAATTGGAAAATCGGAGGAATAGTCTGCCTGTGTAGTGGAAGTAAAATGTTTGCTTGTGTATTGCACTAGGTTTCCCAGTTTTTTTTGCATCAAAATTCTCCTCCACGTTTCCTCTTTTTTAAATATTCTCTTGTAGGGAAGATATATGTAGCTATGGAGGCTAGCCTGTGTATGGAAATTTTGAATTTGCATATCTATCTGTGTGCTAAGAAGAAAACTTGATCTCTATCCTCTATCTGTAGAAACAAAATTCTTCCTTTCATAAATAGACAGCTAATTTTTGGGTGACAGCAGTCTTAAAAACAAGGAATTATTGCCATTTGATATTGTAAGGAGCACATGAGAAATTCCATCTTTGATCTAAAAATAAAAAAGAAAAAATCGAATTAAGCTATCCTCTATTTCAGTGATTCACTGTTTTTTCTTCCATCTGAGAAATTTCTTTTCTGGTTAAAACACAAAAAGAGGTACTCAACACCATGCTAGGAGGATTCAGGAGGAGCAAACTGAAGAAGTTGAGAAGAACATTGATGAAGGAACACAGGACATTCCAGCATAGAAAGAACAGAAAGAAAAAGGGAAATGGGCCAGATTGCTGAGCCTAAAATAGAGGAAGAAACAACAACAAAAACACCAAGGGAAAAGAGGATGCAGAGTAGGAAAAAGAAGGCTTAAAAAGCCCAAATGAAGGCTGCCACAGCCAAAGCAGGCACACAGAAACAAAAGGGAAAGACACACCCTAAGATATCAGGGACACAAGAAGAAACAATTGACACAGGGATTTCTACAGGAAGCAAGAAAAAAGAACAGCAAGAGGAGAAATCACTTGAGATATTGGCAAGGGAGGTAGCAGCTATCCTTGCTGCATTAAGAACACCTGCAATACAAAAAGGAAAGAGAAAAAGGAAAACCTCCATGTATTTTAAGGCCAGGAAAAGCACAAGATTTCAAACAAGCAGAATATGAGGAACAGTGGAAGGACATGGACAAGAAGGCAGAATTTTATGGCGCACATGAGTAGACCACATCAGAAGCTTGGGATGATAAGGAGGCCACCAAGGCCATCAAAGATGACGATATAGATTAGTTGCTCAGAGGATGAGCAACACTTTCAGTAGGGGGTGATGATGAGCCCCAAAAATGGGTAATTATATGGGCTCATTTAGCCTCCTAATTCAACTTAATCAACCATTCTCATTAGTTTCTTGCATGTTTTCTATTATATTTATGCTAATAGAGTGAATTGGGTTAGTCATTATGCCAAAAAGTCTAATGTGTGCTTTATGTAGATTTTTGGTCAATTTTGAGACAAAATCAAAGGTTTAAATGAGCACCTTGGCAACCAAATTTGTGGAAGAACAAGGGAAGGATTTGTAGGAAGATGTCCCCTTCATTTATGAGCCCTTACCTCGAATTCTCCATCAAAAACTCGGACCAGAAGGGGCAGCCAAGCAAGTCAAGTAGGAATGTTGTTAACTGCAAGTTTTGGCAGCCGAGTCCCTAAAGTTTAGGAGGACTGTTGGGGTCCTCAATTTGTATAAATAAGAAGGCTTAGGGCCTCATTGGAGTTACTCTGTTTGTAGTCAATTTTTAGGCAGGAGTTAGTCAGATGTTAGTTAGATTTTAGCCAGATGGTTAGCTTTGCATTTCGGCACATTTTCAAGCTTTTTCTTGTAGACAGTTTTTGGGATGTAACTATTATTTTTTTATCAATAAAGATGAATCCAGCTTTGCACCAACTCTAATCTTTCTTAGGATGTTGTAGCTCTTGGGGTTGGGCCCAACCCAAGTGCCCAGTACCTCCTTTGTGTACTTTTATGTGTCTTTGCTGCATTCTTAAAATAAAATCTATTATTTAGGTTAAAATCTTGTTTTGTTACTTAGGTTGCTTTTGATGATTAAAATAACTTTTCATGCTTTAGGTTGATTTGACAGTTTGAGTATAGAAAAGATCTTCAAAAAAGGCCGTCAAGAAACCCTTGATCTCACTTCTCCCTCTTTGGGACAATGAGCTGAGACCAAGGCATACTTGCTGCCACAAAAACATTGTTTTGCTTTTCAATGCAATTGCAAGTGTTGGATGTTTAGATGGAAAAGTTCATACCAGTTATTCTTGCATATTTAGATCCATTCTTTCTTAGGTTTCCATAATTGCCTTGCATGATTTACTGTTCACAACTTATTGTTCATCATGATTCTGGTTTCTAGGTTAGATTAGGTCACAGTAGATAGATATCTGATTTTTTTAGTCTTTCTTTGATTAGTTTTGAGAGATTGTGTGCAGATCACCTTTAATCCATCCCTGCCTACCCTTCTTCCATCATACAAGCTGCTCCAACCCCTAATCCAAGATTCCTTCCCTTCATTTGCACATTTTCCCACTTTGCCCTAATTTCTACATTCTTGTGCATCATTTCTCCCTCCATCCTTGAACAAATCCAATCACCTTAATCACTCCTTAGCCTCATTTACCAGGTCCTAGATCCCTTAACATCTTTATCCAATCTCCATTTCCACTTTCTCACCATTTTTCCACCACCCCCCCTTCAAAATTCCTTTCGGAACATCCTGTAGAAACATCTTGTAGAAGCTATAGAACATCCTGTAGAAGCTACAGAACATCCTGTAGAACCGCTGCAAACTTCCTGTAGAAGCTCACGAAAGTGGTTTCTTGAGATTGGATCACTGTGAAACTCTCTAGAAGGGTACTAGGGACCCCTTAGGCCCTCTTCTCACCTTCCCAACCTCCTGCAAGCATTTCCTTTCGCCAAGCAACCTCTGCAAAGTCAAAACAATTAAAACACATGCATAATAACTTTGACAACTTACCCAAAAATACAAAAAGATGTTTTTTTCCAGATTTTACTTCAGAAGTAGCTAGTCACATGCATTTTACCTTTCTAAGAGTCAATGGCATCCATTTTCACCGCTTTCATCTCTTTTCTTGCACCAGTAGGGTTAGTTGGTAAAACTAGGGTTTGCTAGGGTTTGAATTTCTTTTCATCTTTCAACTTCTTTCTGCAAGTAGACTGGCCTCCTTTGAGTTAGCTTTCATCCATCACAGTTAAAAGCTTCTTCTAAGAACTCATAGAAGTTGACTTAAGCTCCTAGCGAACTTGTGCCAGCTGATCAAGTGACAGCCACGACAAGAGCTAGTACTTGTGCATACAGCATCGTCACTTCCTAGTTTTTTATGAACTATCGAGCTGATAAAAGTAAAGAAGGGAGTCCCAGGAGTTGTAGCATTATTGCTACAATACTGGAGCCCACCAAATGGTATGTGGCTTCACTCTTGACTCGTATGACGATTTCTTTATCACAGCAAAATATTGGGACCTAAGCGGAAGCCCTAGAGATTGCAATGAGATTGCACAAGACACCGATGTAAGATGCTAATTTGGGAGTTCAGCAAATTCACGGGCATTTGCAGAACCTTTTCCTAGAGTTTCAAAGTCTGAAGAAGGATAGAACAATTTGGACAGAGGTGTGCGAAGAAGTTTGGTGCCTACAATGTAAAAGCCAAGGGCATGACAAAGATCACTGCCCCGTCTTCATGAATTATGTTGCAACAGGAGGTCCGATGCCTTTGAGCCTAGAAGCTAATGTAGGGCCAAGTACAATGCTCGAGCTATGGTCTGCTCCTATTAGGTGGCTAGAAAACATGTGATAGAAAATTGTCACCTTCTGCAGAAATTTGTACACACATAGCAACATCTCCTCTGCAACTTTTGTCAATCAATGGATCATGACGAGCATAATTGTTGTAGCTATGAGCTAATGATGGATAGAACGCCTACATATAGTGTGCAGGAAGAAACTCAGCCTCTGGATCAAGGCGTTGGGGGATCACGAGGAGGGTTTCAAGGGCGTAGGCGAGGTCGAGGTGGATGAGGACCTAGTAAAGGTCGAGGATAGGTGCTTTGCTACGACTGTGGGGGACTAGGAAACTACGTGTGAGAATGCACAAACTTGATGCACCTATAATGCAAATATTGCACTCAGTTTGACCACACGATAGAAGACTGCCCTGTATTCCTAGCTAAGATATGTGAAAAAGGGGCACAACCTCAGTAGCCTAGCCAGAATATGTAGATGATGATGGTTGAACCCCAGGAAGAGGATCCTAATGTGAACATCATGCTACGAAGTGGATTGACGACTGGTGAAGACAAGTGGAAGAATAATGAAAAAGGTTAATGGCTCCACAAAGCTCCATAAAAGGAGGTTGGCCTTGATTTGAAGCGCACGAAGGAAACCTTCATGGAAGTAAAGAAAAGCTTCACTAAAGCCTCTACCTTGGGAAGTCAGGATAAGCCCACTGAAGAGGTGGAACTTTATATGCTTAATACTTTTTTGGTGACCTGTATGAAGGTATTGCATGATAAAAAGGTTGTGAAAGCATTACAGGAGCTGATAAATAAGTGTGACGGGAAAGAAAACTCTTCTGATGGACCACACGTAGTTAGGAAGATTGGTAAGCATAAGGCAAGAACTGGTTGGAGATGAGACTCACCACATAGATAGGAGAATATGAAATGGACCAAGTCATTCTAGATCTAGGGTCTGACGTGAATGTTTTTCCTAAATAGACATGGGAGAGAATGGGGAGACCTATGCTGCAATGGTCCCCTATTCAATTGAGGATGGCTAATCAGCAAAATATTATCCCCATGGGAAGATTATAGGGAGTGGCAGTCGATATCGAAGGCATAAGCGCGTTGGCCGATTTTGAAGTGATACAGATTGTGGATGACAACAATCCCTACATCGTTATCTTATAAATCCCATGGACCAGATTTATAAGATAGCAGCGTGAGATCAAAATTGGGTGAATCCTACAACTAATGGACATCTTTCATGGGACTAGGAAAGCTCCTGTACATCGAATTCAGATGAGGAATTGGAACATTGGTAGAATATATTTCACGAAGTATCTACACTATGATGTGACATGATGACCAAATCGTTGCATTATGTATCATTAGAGGTAAGAATTCTGCTTTACTATGATGGTTTATCTGATGTTGATAAATTTTTGGATGCATTTTTAGGGGAAGTGTTGGAGAAGCATTGCTTCCAAGCCTTGGACTTGGTGCTATGCCTGCAAGATGGTGGGGTGCGCATGAAGACAACATCGATGGATGACACAAATATAGAAGAATGATGAGGGTATGGTTAATAGAGAAATACGATGGAAGGAGTTATTTGCATGATCACTTATCCAAATAGACCGATGCTTATGGAGTAGAACCACAACCGGAGTGGGTGCATCTGTTCTGTTACACCTTGGATGTAATACCTATGAATTGGTACTTGGAGACAGAGCTCCACGATGGAACATAAAAATGGGATATTTTGAAATAGGGATTCTTGATGACATTCAAATTTGAATATGGATTTGAGTGCACTGATGAAGCACTACAAGAGGTCAAATCAGTGATCTTGAGAGTATCACAAGATCCCTTGGATTTGATTCAACCGGATTGGACCACCCAGCTGTGCCATGCAATGGAGTGCTACAATGTGACTACTAAAGAGGAAGATGAGAATATGAGGAACATTAATATCCACAGATAGAGGGACATTGCAAAGTTGAGGGGTCGTAGATAGAAAACCCAAATATCACCATGCCCCTGAAAATAAGACAAGTGAACATCGGGACATAGGTGGAGCCAAAGTTTGTGAAGATATGGGACTACTGGGATGATGCTATGGTGGATAAGGTCTCTGAGTTGCTCCGTGAATACTAGCACTTGTTCCCTATGAAGTTCTTAGACTTAAATGGGATAATAGTGGACCTAGGAGTTATGAAAATTATGTTAAAAGCGAATGAAAGGCCGATCAAGCAAAGGCCTTACTGCCTCAATCCAAAATATAAAGAAAGGATCCGCTTAGAGTTGGATAAAATGCTTGCATCAAGTTTTATTGAACCAGTGGAAGAGTCTAATTGGGTGAGCCTAATAGTAGTTCAGGAAAAGAAGCAGAAGGATGAAATAAGGATATGTGTAGATATTAGGAAGCTGAATGACGCTTGTGTGCATGATCCTTTTCCAACCCCATTCACCGATGAAGTGTTGGATAATGTAGGAGGATAGGAAACATATTCCTTCACTTATGGGTTCTCAGGGTACCATCAGATCAATATTGCATCGAAGGATAGAAGTAAGATGACTTTCGCAACTGAATGGGGATGCTTCCAGTATATTGTAATGCCATTTGGACTAAAGAATGTGTCAACGATCTTTTTGCTTTTAGTCATTGCAACATTCAAGGACTTCATTCACAAGTTTCTAGAGGTATACTTTGATGACTGGACGGTGTTTGGGTTGGTGAAATGTCATGTATCCAGCCTATGCTTAATGTTGAATACATGCCAAAGGTATCATATCACACTCAGTTTGAAGAAATGTTTGTTCTATGTTCCTTTCATAATCTTTTTGGGCCATGTGGTGTGAAGACAAGGATTAATGGTGGACCCATCTAAGATAGAAGTTATCATTAATATGGAGGCACCAAGAAGTGTGAAACAATTGCGTGCAACATTGGGGAATAATGGATACTATAGAAAGTTCATCAAGAGTTATGGCTATATTACCGTGTCGATGGGGAAGCTTCTAAAGAAGGATGCTACATTTTGTTGGAATGAAGAGTGCCAGTGAAGCTTATATGTGTTAAAGGAAAATGTGGTCATCACATCAATCCTAGTCTTCCTGGATTGGAAGAAGGAGTTTCATGTGCATGTGGGCGCATCATGTATTGCACTCAGGGTAGTACTAACACAGGCGAGTGAGGGAGAGCTAGATCACCCTATAAGGTTTGCAAGTAGGAAGTTGTCGAAAGCTGAGAAGAACTATTCAATGACAGAGCACGAATGTTTGGCTATGGTGTACATGCTCCAAAATTTCAAACACTACTTGCTAGGCACACACTTTAAGATGTATACAGACCATTCTACATTGAAGTACTTGGTTAACAAGCCTGTGTTGGGGAGCAAGATATGGAGATGGCCATTGCTATTTGAGGAATATGATTTCGAAGACATTACGAATCCAGGACGATTGAATGCAGGACCAGATCATCTATCACGCATTGAAATAGGAGAGGAACCTACTAATTTGGAGGATAGACTGCCTGAAATGTAGCTCTTTGTAATGCGTGTAGTTGAAAATCACTTTGTAGATATCATACACTTCCTGATGAAGGGGACAGATCTAGAAGGGTATACTAGTCAACAAAAGAAGGAGTTGGTGGTGCACGCAGCAAACTTTCCTATCATTGTAGCACATTTATATAAAATGGGCTTAGATGAAATTATATGATGTTATGTACCTAAGTTTGAATGGAAAAACATCCTCACTGAAGCTCATGGAGGAGCTGCAGGAGGAAATTATGCAGGAAAAGAAACAATGCAAAAGATTTTACGCATTGGGTTGTGGTGGCTGACACTCCATAAGGATTCCAAGGCTTACTGTAGGGCATGCAAAGCATGTCAGAGGCAGGCCATCATAGAGGGATGAGCTGCCTCTGAATCTGCAAGTGTCATTACAGTAATTCGATAAATGGGTCATTAATTTTGTAGGCCTAATTTAGCCTCCAGGAAATGGGTGCACGGTATATGATCACCGCAACGGATTATTTGACCAAATGGGTAGAGGTGCAAGCCGTGAAGGATTGTACAGGGGAAACAACAATGAAGTTCCTCTTTGAATATGTGCTGGCTAGGTTTGGTTGCCCAAATATTTTGATGAGTGATCGCGTTACACATTTTGTTAATGAAACAATCAACACACTGACAAAGGAATTTCATGTTTATCATAAAAAAAGCATGCCATACCACCCGCATGCTAATGAGATGGTTGAAGCATTTAATAAGATATTGGAGAATGCGCTGACGAAGGTTTACAATACACAAAGGAATGATTGGGATGTGCATGTACTCATAGTGCTATGGGCTTACAAAAATACTTGCAAGAAACTAACTCAACGGACGCCCTTTAGGCTAGCTTATGGCATAGAAGTTGTGATGCTAATGGAGTATATTGTACCTAGTCTATGCATAGCAGTGTTCATAGAAATGCTGGATCGTGGAGCCCTAGAAGAAAATCTTGCGGAGCTAACAGAGCTTGAAGAAGATAGGTCTTTGGCGGGATTCCATCAGCAAGTTTAGAAGGAGCACGAAAAGGCATGACACAATCAACACATCAAACTGCCCACCTTCAAGGTAAACGATTTGGTTTTATTATATGACAGTAAGTTTGAAAAATTTCTAGCAAAATTTCAGATGCATTGGCTAGGGCCATATGTCATCAAAGAGATTATCGATGTTGGAGCAGTTCAACTAGTGAAATTGAATGGAGATCCATTTTCCAGAAAGGTAAATGACAATTGATTAGATCCATACACTGGGGATCCATCCAAATGACTATATGATGGAAGCATAGTCTTAGCGCTCTAGGCTGTTAGAAAATTATATATTACGGAGCAATGGAACACATGAAATAATGCAGAAATATAAACACAGAAAATGCACAAAACAAGAGAGACACAGATATACGTGGTTCACCCAGTTTGGGCTACGTCCACCCCAAACAACCAATCCTTCCTTTCTATTATCCAGCAAAATGAAGAGACACAACCTACAACAAATCCGCTGTAATATCCTCTGTCTTCTCTCACAGTCTCACCTCTCTTGTTTCTCACTCACACTGAATACACATCTATCTCACAGCCTCAAATACAATGCCCTCATACAAAGAGAGGGGTTGCCTTATAGGGCAAAAACACTAAACTAAACATAAGTTCTACCGTCAGATCATCCGCCTAATGAACGGCCCAGATTGACTAGAATTACTATACTTTTACAAGGCAATTTACAGTTGTTTTTAGCTTCGGGGGTGCTGCCCCCAAAACCCCCCGCCAGGGGGGGGCTCCCAAAGGTCACAGCCACCCCCCCCTGGACCCCCCCTACAGTGAATATTTTACGGGCGGCGTTGCCGCCCCCATTTTGAACTGGGGTCCAATGTGGTGTTACTTTTGAATATAGAAGATAATCAGGCTCCACACCCAACGTAGGCAGCTGAAAGGAGGTGCAGGAATATAAACTACACCACCTGGGATGTAGGGCTATGCGACTGGGGGACTATGTGGGATGGAAGAATGTCATAGCATCAGTAGAAGCACAAAGGGAGATGCGTTATAAGAGGTGATACCATGCAGGGCAGCACGAAAGTGACCATTATGTCACTATTCATGATTTGACAGTGTGAAAACGGCTAAGAGGAGCATTGGGGATGACATTTAAGGCAAAATTTAAACGCGAGATATTTGAAAATCTACTGCTAGTCTAGCATTTATGAACGAATTTTGTGGGGAACAGATGGATTTGAATTCGATTTTTCCTATAAATTACAAATGGCCACCCAACGAAAAACACTTTGCATTCTGAGAGTTGAGGTGTCGAGCTGTCAATTGCACATGAACACTACGAGTTTTGAGGTTTTGGTGGCTAGTTCAATGTTTGACAGGTTACCTAAGGAAACCCAGGAGCTCCTTAATAGCTTGATGTCAACACTCATGGAGACTACAAGTGTTGAGGGATCGATGGCCTCTAAGGGAGCTGCCCTTGAGGTCGAAAGTGTGGAGATTCCTACTGCAGTACCAAAATCACCCAGGTCACCTAGGTTGAAGCCTACACCGACAGAAGAGTTGTAGGTTTTAACCTGTACAGAAATTAAGTGCATATGAATTCTAAAACATAGAAAATAAACAATGCGAGACCATAACACATAAAAGACATATACACAGAGATTTTTCCCTAGATCCCAAAACTGGGACTGCTAGCTTGATTTCTCATTATGTTCCTTTCAATGTTACAATTCATACTTATACATGTTGAAGCATCAAATACCATGGATTGAAAACCATCCTGTCCAAAACCATGGACCAAAAACCATCGCGTCCAATAAACATGTGCGAAAATCATTCTCAAAACCATAGGTGGGTCCGCCCAACCTAACATAGGGTCCAAAACCAAAATTCTCCCAGGTGCTACCTCGGACCCCATAAAGTGGGGTTATAGGTACCCCTCAAACCCCCTATGACCTCCCCCACTCTAACCCCCAGTTAACTACGTGGGCTAGTCGTGGAAAGAATATAACACAACCCAACATTCTCCCACTTGTTGTTTTCTTTCCACAAGGGGCCACAAGAGAGCTTAGTCATTTATCTAGCCCTACAACGCCCATTGTTTCTCTACACCAAGAGAACTTCTCAGAGCTCACAAATTTTGTCAATGCATCTGCAGTATTCTTTAAAGTGTCTACCTTTACCAGCAACACCTTTTTGTCTTCTATCATATCCCCCACAAAGTGATATTGAACATCAATGTTCTTTGTCTTTGAATGATATGTGGGGTTATTTTCCAATAACATTGCACTTTGGCTATCATAGTCTATCCTTATAGCTTCCTTTACTAACCCCATACTTGAACACAATATCTGCAACCAAAATTCTTCTTTTCTTGCATGAGAGGCTACCATGTATTCTCCCTCTATAATTGATAGTGCCACTACAGATTATTTCTTACTCATCCAACTGACTGCACCTCCAAATAGGTTAAATACATACCCACTTGTAGATCTTCTCTGATCTAGATCTCCAGCCCAGTCTACATCAAAAAAGCCATGAATATCCAACACTTTGTCCAATCTTGGTCTTCCTTGGTAGCACAAACCATAATCACTAGTGCCATGCAAATAATTGAAAACCCACTTCACTGCTGTCCAATGCTCATTTCCTGGTTTTGACATAAACTTGCTCAATACTCGCACTGCATGTCCAATGTCTGGTCCAGTACAAACCATTGTATACATTAGGCTACCAACTGCACTTGCATATGGAACACGGGACATGTCCTCTTCCTCTTCTTGTGTCTTGGGACACTGTTCAGCAGATAACCTCACACCTACAGGAATAGGAACCTTCACCGGTTTACTATCCTGCATATTAAACCTCTGCAGTATTATCTCGACATACTTCCATTGGTTTAACCAGAGCTTCCTCTTTTCTCGATCCGTTTCAATATCCATGCCCAAAACATAGTTTGTAGCACCAAGATCTTTCATGTCGAATTTGGAGGACAATTGGGTCTTCAAATCCTGGATAATTTCTTTGTCATTTCCAACCAGCAACATACCATCCACATACAAGACCAGATAAATAACACGGTCACCCATTAATTTAAAATACACACAGTGATCTGCTTTGCTTCTGTTGAAGCGAAGTCTCTGTATAAATGTATTAAATTTCTGATACCACATCCTTGGTGATTGTTTTAACCCATACAGAGACTTCTTTAACTTGTATACCAGTTCTTTCTTACCCTTCAATGCAAAGCCTTCAGGTTGCTTCATGTATATTTCCTCTTCCATATCCCCATAAAGAAACATTGTCTTCACATCCATTTGTTCTACCTCAAAATCAAAAGCAGCAACAATAGATAAAAATAATCTAATAGAAGTTAAATGGGCAACAAGAGAAAAAATATCACCAAAATCAATTCACTGCACCCAGGAATAACCTTTTGCTACCAACTGAGCTTTGTATTTCTCCACTTTTCCTTCTGCATTTGTCTTCTTTTTGAACACCCATTTGCTTCCAATGGGTTTCCTTCTAGCCGGCAACTCCACCAGATCGCAAGCCTCATTTTTGTGCAAAGATTCCATTTCATCAACCATGGCCTCTTTCCAGAGTTTTCCATCCTCTGAATTCACTACTTCCTTCACAGTTTTGGGATCATCATCAGTGATAGACAAAGAAAATTTTGAACAAAAAGTAGATGGACTATACCTTTCTGGCTGCCTTCTTTCTCGAACTGATCTTTTCATAGCTGGAGTTTGTGGCTCTTCATCTGCTGATTCTTCCTCCTTTAGCTCAAACTCTATCTTCTCAGGTTCCTTTGGTTGGAATTCATGTTTAATAACATATTTCACCTCTCTGAACACCACATCTCAGCTGTAGACAACCTTCCTTATTACTGGGTTCCAAAAATTATAATCCTTTAAACCATCCTTATACCCAATAATGATGCACTTTTCATATTTACTATCCAACTTGGTTCGTTTCTCCTTTGGAACATGTACATATGCATCACATCCAAATACCCTTAGATGTGAAAGAGAGGGTTTCTTACCAGTCCATACCTCTCGTGGAGTCTTATTCTCCAACCCTGATGAAGGTGACCTATTGACCAGGTAACATGCAGTATCCACCGCCTCTGCCCAGAATTCTTGTCCTAACCTGGCACCACTGAGCATGCTTCTTGCCCTTTCCATCAACGTCTTGTTCATTCTTTCTGCAACTCCATTTTTCTGAGGTGTATATGGAGTAGTCTTCTGTCATGATATACCACACTTCTTACAAAATTCTTCAAATTCCTTGCTACAAAACTCTCCACCATTATCTGTCCTCAACACCTTTATCTTCTTCTCTGTTTGATTTTCCGTGAGAGCCTTAAATTCTTTAAACTTGTCAAAGACTTCAGATTTCTTCTAAAGGAAATATATCCATGTATTCCTTGAGAAGTCATCTATAAATGATGCATAGTACATAGAATTACCTAGTGATGGAACCTTCACAAGACAAAACATATCATTGTGCACAAGCTCTAATATTTGTTTCACCCTTTTATTACTAGAGGGGTAACTCACCTGATTCTACTTCACATATACATAATTTTCATAGAAGTCAAAATCTAGAGAGCTATTACTCATACCTTTACCATAAATTATTTGAAGGCCCTTCTCTCCAATATGTCCAAGCCTTTGATGCCACAATATGGTCTTCTCTCGAGAGACCACTAGATTTTCTGCTCCACTTTCAGGAACCACAAAGTTGTTGCACCCATCAATAACAGTGCTACCTTGCAGCTTGTACAGAGTTCCAATTTTAACTCCCCGCATCAATACCAGTGCTCCCCAAACCATTTTGTAGGTATCCTTCTCGAACACTATTTTTACACCTACATCATCCAGCTTGCTTACAAAAATCAGATTTTTGGCCAATGCAGGAATATGCAGAACACCCAGAAGTGTTCTAACCCTTCCACCTTGCAACTTCAACTTTACTTTTTTGCGACCAATGATTCTAGCCTTCCTATCATCCCCTAAGAAGACATCACCACCATCATATTTCTCATACTTGCAGAACCACTCTCTATGGGGAGTGAAGTGAAAGGATGCACCTGAGTCAATCAACCATGCCTCATGATCTACATGTGTACTTGAAGAAGCCAAGTACACATCCTCACCTTCATCTAAGGTGGTTTTCACCTTTGTAGAAGGAGCATCATCAGATCCCTTTCCTTTATCAGGAAATTTAGATTTACAGTCCCTTTTGTAGTGCCCTTCCTTTCTCCATTTGTAGCACACCACCTTTATAGGCTTTCCTGGAGATTTAGATCTCCCTCTAGATTTAGATCTCCCACTCGATGACTTGTTTTTGTTTCTGTTCTAGGACCATCCTCATACGGACAAGGCATCACCATTCTAGCTCTCCATATTTTTTTGTCTCATCTCCTCCATCAACAAGGATGAGACTATTTCATCAAACTGCAAGGTAGTTACATTGCTACCTATTTCAATAACTAGACTATCCCACAAATTCGGTAGAGAACACAACAAACTGATGCACTTATCTTCATCTAAAATTTTAATATCAATAGATGGTAACTGACTTACCATAGTATTAAATGCATTCAGATGCTCTGTCACTAAGTCTCCATATTTCATCCTCGGGTTATACAACTTTTTCCACAGGAACAGTTTATTCACCAGAGACTTAGATTGGTACAAAGTCCCTAACTTATCCCACAAAGCCTTCATCGTAGCTTCCCCTGATACATTAAGAAATACTGAATCTGAGACACACAATCGTTTTGTGCTCTTTGCCTTCCGATCCAACTTCTTCCATTATTCATCGAACACTCCTGTTGGTTTAGTACCCAGATCTACCATGATCCACTGATCCTTATCCACCAACAGATCCTCCATCTTGAGTTTCCACAACTCAAAACTCTGACCATCAAATTTCTCGATCTCTATCTTTCCACTGCTCGCCATCTTCTTTCACCAACAGAATCGATCTCACAAATCTCCCAGTGAACAGGGTCTACCACAGGCCCAAGTGAAACCCCTCAGCAACAAAGGCATCCCCTCGAAGCCAAAATAGCTCTGATACCAAATGTAGGTTTTAACCCCATACACAAATTACCTGCATACGAATTCTAAAACACAGAAAATAAAAAATGTAAGAGCATAACACATAAAACACATATACATAGAGATTTTCCCCTGGATCCAAAAATTAGGTCTACCAGCTTGATTTTTCATTATGTTCCTTTGAATGTTACAATACATATTTATACATGCTAAAGAATCTAATACCATGGACTGAAAACCGTTGCGTCCAGAAAACATGTGCAAAAATCATGCACAAAACCATTGGTGGGTCCGACCAACCTAAAATAGGGTCCAAAACCAAAATTTTCTGGGGCGCTGCCCTGAATCCCATATAGTGGGGTTACGGGTACCCCCCAAACCCCCTGTGACCTGCCCCCCTCTAACCCTCTGTTAACTACATGGGCTATTCATGGAAAGAATATAACACAACCCAACAAGAGGCTTCCAAGACAAAGAAGGACAAGAAGAAAGTGACGCATCTGGTGTACGAGTCACCAAGAAGGCACCAGAAGAAAGAGAAGCCCACCACATAGGAGAAGGGCAAGGTGGTCAACCTAAAATCCGATGAGGGTGCCGAAGAAAATGGTATGGACACAGAGGAAATTAACATTGAGGGTGTTGATCCTATCTCAAAGCTACTAGAATATATTCCTCCATGCTGGGGTAAGGTGAAGATACCAAAGGACCCTGATGAGGGAAAGTTTATGCTTAATACACCCCTACTTCTAGAAAAGATCACATTTGAAGGACTGCGCTTGGTGTGCACCCCCCACCTAAAACTTTAAGATTGGGACTTGGCAGACACGGAGTAGTTCCCCCACCTGGCTATTGATAGTTTCATGTAGAGGGTACTCTATAAGGATTTGGGTTTCACTGTGTTGGAGCTGGTGGAGTGGATTCATGGGGTGGAGAAGGCAAGATTGTTGAACCTACTATGGGTGTCACATTACCACCGCGTGCTCATAAACTTGATAGTTATCAAATAGTTGTTGTTCCTACTGCATGACAAGTGCCTTTGGTTGGAGAAACCAATTCCTATAATTGATATGATGATGCATAGGATACCCAGCTACCCCATTTAGGACTAAAGATGGCCAAGGAATTGGGCAGAAAGGTGGGTGAGCATGACCTCGCCGAAAGAATGAAGGACAAGTTTAAGCTTGTCAAAAAGCCATGCGGATACTCAATTTCAAGAATAACGGACCCTGCGATTAATGTGGCCACTCAAATATTGGCTGGGAAGATAATGCAGAAGTGTCATGCAAATGAGGTTTCAACACCAGTAGTTTCATTAGCAGCCTAGTGCAGCGAGTTCCTAGTGAACTACAGAGAAGCACATGATCACAGAAATACATTCAATTATGCATGGTTGTTTTTATCAATTGTGCTGGTTGTGTGGTAGTTGTGGGAGGATAGTCAGTTTCCTCCAATCATGACAGATTTGCCAAAAGTAGCGAATTTTGCTTTGCTATGGGCCACAAAGGATGCTGAGTGGGTCCATGAGAGAAAGGTCTTCTAGGTTTTGATGGGGATGAGCATTAATATGGCCATCAACTGCAAGCCAAGATTATCACCAATTGTCTTTGAGCAGTTGTCGAGATACACAGAGTTCAAAGAGAACTTCCACTGTATCTCAATCTTGGTGCGGAAGGACCCAGAACAAAAATGGTATGATCTTCCATACCTTGCGATGGATGATTCCATAGCAGCATCCTCGATTGTTGGCCAGCTGAGTGGTCCACAACCTTAGATTTTTTCAGGCGAGTCTATTAAGTCCGCAGGAAACCATAAGAAGGAATCGGCCTAGTCGAAAATGCAGCAGTTTTCTGAGAAATGGAAAAAGAATACTGAGGAAAAAGCAAGAGTAGAAGCAGAGTGCATCGCGAAGGAATAAGAGGAAGAGTGCGACTCTGACAAAAGTCAAAAGTCTCCTTCATCATAGACGGAGGAAGAGGAGCAATCTGAATAGGGTGGTGGATACCAAGAGAGCACTCCCTTCTGGGTGAAGCAAAACTAGGAGTAGGATAAATAAAAGCCATGGAAAAAGACCAAGGTTGCTAAGTCATCGCTCAACCTGATCACCTTAGCAGAATGTGACTTAGATGCCATTGGGGGTAAGATCAGGGACGCAACCATGGAACTATTGTAGCAGTTCGAGTAGTAGGAGAAGAAAGCCTTGGGGATATTTAGATGGGTCTGCACAAGCTGAAGATCCAAACTACTCAAATGTAGGATGGTGTAGGGTTGGGCAGTGTCACGTCGACTAGTTTGGCACTGGGGACCACTAGAGCAACATAGATGGTTCACTCCTTGGATCCTAGGGCCATCACACTACCTGATGGAGCCCTAAACATGGCGATAGAGGCTGAAAGGGCTGCATTAAGGAAAATTGGTCTCAACTTGGCTGTGCTCCTAAGAGAATTCCTTCACATGCTGCAAGAAGGTGTAATGGTAGAGTTGAGGGCCTAAGAGCAATGCGTGCCGAATGTGATCAGTGAGCAGAAGGTTAACAATGAATAATTCTTCATTGAGAAAACATCAGTAATAGAAACCTGGAAGAAGGTCTAGGAGAAAAATGAGCACACCGCAACAGTGGTAGCAGAGGCATACATAAACGTTCCAAAACTACACATCCCCGAAGAGGCCAAAACTCAAAAGTTGGCTGCAGGTGTGCGTGTTGCTCGAACTGAGATGGCCAAGATTTAGTTTGAGATGAACCTAAAAATTATAGAGCTTGAGTTGAGGGCACAACCTTCAACTCCACCAGAGGTCAAAGAACAACGTGAGACAACTGTCAATAATGCAGTTGTTGTAGTGGATACCGCGGTGGCAGATTGTAGTGCGCTCTTCGGGAAATCACTAGAGGTACTTATTAGTCTATAGGAAGATCCTAACCTACATAGGTTAGCATCCATTGTGAGGGAACTATAGCAGCAGTACAATGAGGCAAGAGCGACGACGCATACCATCACTATCACACATAAATTGGCAAAGTTGTAGGAGGCGAAGGAATTGAAAGAACAGGCGGATACAGAACATGGAAGAAAGGTAGTACTCAATGCTAGATTGGGGCCTTGGTTGGATGAGGCTTATGTGCTCACTACCACTATTGAGGAAAATTTTACTAGCCTACAAACAACATAGCAGAATATCTAGGAAAATAACACAGGACTAGTAATAGAGCAATTGGTAGAGCAGGTTAAGGAGGCAACGACACATTGTACCACTAAAGTTGCAGTGGTTCAAGTGGAGTTGGGAGGTCTTCACAACAATATCTCCATGCTAGTAGAGGTGACTAGGGGGCGAGTCACCATATTTGTGTTGGGGGCCTATTGGGATAGGGTCCCCCAAGGTCGATTTTGGGGTTAAAAGCCCACGTTTTGGGATAGAAAGCCCAATTTTTTGTATGTAAATTTTAAAATGTCCACATTTTGTGGTCATAGAGTGTGAAGATGTAAAGTGTCATAAAGTTTTTCCACCCTCCTGTTATGTATGTTGTGATGACTTTAGAAAACCTACCCATGGTCTGCGGACCATAAGATTGTATAAAAAGGAGAGTCGTAGAAGAGTCTAAGGCAAATTTGGAGTAATAGATGATGAATATAATGGGTCATTAGTGAAAATATCAAAGATTCTTAGAGTAGAAGAGAGGCTCTACAGCTGTGTGTGCAAAGGCCTAGGGTAGAAGTCCATAGTTGAGTGTGTGGACCCCTGCATCTGAGTGTGCAGGGTAGTTAGAGTCTGTGAGAATATCTGAAGCACTAATAAAGAAGATTATTATGGAATTATCTATGTTTTGATCCATTTACTTCTTATATGAATGAATGTGATTATGTGATGCTGAATAATGGGTTTATGATTTAATGTTATATTGATGCACGAATCTATCGGTTTACATTGTTATCATCCATAAATAATAATATTTGTTTACACGAAGAATATCTTAATGCATGTTGAAGCTATCAGATACTAAGCCAATTTGGGTAAATACAAAGGTGATGGTAATTACAGAAGCGCGTAAGTAGATAAATTACTTGTTTAGGCTCCACAAACAATAGTTGTAGACCTTTGCAAAGGTCTAGAGGCTGATTAAGGGAAGTATATCGATAAGCCCTAAAGGAATTATTGATCTGTGTGAAGGCAGAGTTAGGGCACAAAACAACATCACTACCATCTCTGGGTGCAAAAACTTGGTTCCAGTATCCCCCCATACTGCTTCGAGTGAGACTTCAGTCTGCGCTCCGTGGATTGATGCCGAAAGGGCCAGTAGTGTAGGGATTTATTTGGATAATAAATGTTGAACTTGGGTTATGGCCCACTAAGCCAACAGGGGGCTCAATTCACATCACATATGATTGAGAATCTCCTAAGGCATCACCATATCAAACACAAAGATTCTACTACCAATCATCCTCAGGAAAATGGGCAAGTAAAGTTTACAAATAGGGCATTGGAGAGCATCCTCACCAAGGTTGTGAGCAATAGTAGGAGATATTTGGCAGACATATTAGTTGAGGCCACTTGGGCCTATAACAACATTTGGAAGAAAACTACTGGATTCACTCCATATGACTTGGTTTATGGAAAGAAATCCTTGCTTTATATTTAGTGAGTATAATACTTTTAGAATGGTAGCCCAATTGATGTCAACAAATCATAGCAATAGAGGCTACTCCAAGTGAATGGATTGGATGAGTTCAGAATGTAGACCCTTCTACACACTAAATTTATACAATTGAAAAGGAAGGTCTGGCATGATAGGCATATCAAGGAAAATGTTTTTCAAGAAGGGGATTGGAAATGATTATATGATTCTAGGTTGAAATATTTCAAAGAAAAACTAATTACAAGATGGTTAGGCCCATACCTGATAGAAATATGTCATGAAAATGGAGTTGTTCAAATTAGGACCATTGATGAGGAAGGGATTCCCTTGCTTGTTAATGACTATAGGCTAAAGGTATACAAAGAACCTATGTCTAAGGAATAATTCACTAGTGCAATCATCAAAGTAGTTAATGTGATTGGAAGCATCATAATTGTTGGGTAGTGGATTCCCCCATAGCATGTTTTTGGGGTTTGAAGCCCAAGATTTTGATTAAAGACCCTGTAAAATGCGGGTGTGGAGTACAAGAGTCTAGGGCTGTCCACCCTAAAATAAAGTAATTTAATATAGAATGTGTCGGCCTACCCATGGTCCACTGACCATGGGATTCTATAAATAGAGAGAGGCTCTAAAAGGAAGTCTTGGTCTTAAGTCATATATTCTTTTGGATGAGGAATTCACTCTGAGTCTGTAAATCTGAGTCTTGGGTTGTAGTAATAGGGAGAGGCTCTGCAGTTGTTTGTGCAAAGGCCTGGTAGAGTCCACAGCTATGTGCACGGACCCCTGCAGCTGAGTGCGCAAGGTGGAGTTGGGATTGTACTTGGACAGAGAATTAATAAAAGACAAGTTGATTCTGAAATACTATGTGTTTATACTCCTGTTATGTTTATGCATCTCTTTACGGTTTTATGATTTCGCGCACTTGCTATGAAAATTGAATGATTAAGAATAATATTAGGTATATGCAATTAAGTTAAGATCTATAATAATAACAAGGATAAAGGATCTAGAAAGCACCTCTCCGCACTATTTATAGAGCTGCACAAAAGCAGTTGCACAAGCTGACAGATGGTTGTGCGGAGCAGCGCAAGCGTGTAGGATCGATCCGCGAACTTCCCAGACTTCATCAAGACATCCCTAGGGTGTGGAAACCTGGTTCCAACACCCTCCCATACTACTTCAGGTGAGACCTCAGTCCGCGCACCGCTAACTATTGCTCAAAGGGCCGGTAGTTTCAGGATTTGTTTGGCTAAATCACTTCTGAATCTGGGTCAAGCCCCACGTAGCCAAAAAATGGTTTTGTTGTCGGGACCAGGATCTACCTAAGGGATGTCTGATGTCATGCCATTGGAACCCCACAAAGGAGGAAATTAAAGAGTGGTTTCACAAGAAGCTTCATGAGTTCATGACATAGTAAAACAAAACTCCGCAGATATCCGAGAAGAGGTGGCTGGATTGCCATGTGTATACGGAAATGCACGAGATATTCTTCACATCCTTCTCCTCTCAACTGTATGAGTGGATTGCGAGGTTAGCTGAAAACTAGAGAAGGTATAAGCTTGATCAACTGATTGTGTGGACTCCAAAATTAGAGCACAAACAAGAGACATCGGAAGATAAGACCGCACGAGCTGTGGACCATTGGCTTGACTAGATAATAGGGGGATTTATCACTGAGTTTGCGATAGACACAACCTTGAGCTACAATGAAGCAGAGTGAGATTTTCTTAAGGGACCATGAGGTAGATACATTAAATCCCTGAACACTTGGATTAAGATGTTGTTATCTAAAAACAGGTGATGTGAATACACTAATATTTGGAACGACGTAGAGCGGAAGAATCTACTAAGGTAGCAGGGAATTGGGAAACAGTCCCTGGATTTCACCTTCATAAGAAAGCAAGGAAGAGCTCACTTGGGTTTCTCCAAGAAGTGTGGTTAGTTTGATAAGGCAGCACATTCCACAGTTATCACCTACACTTACACCATCAACTGCTTCACCTACTTCACCTCCATCTTCATCCACCCCACCTCCACCAAACCCACAATTTAGCATGGTGAGCGCAATCAAGTTACCCATATTCAAAGGAGTAGGGAATGAGGATTTGGACCAGTTCTGGTTCGTGGTAATAGTAATGTGGGAAGCACAAGGGGTCACAGATGACAATATTAAGAAGGCCACATTGGTGAGTGCGCTACAGGATCGTGTGCTAACATGGTATATCAAGCACTCTAATGATCACCCAAATGCATGAATAGCGAAGATCCAGAATGTGGTTAACAGAGAATTTAGCCCGCCAAAATCAGAGACACAATCAATCATCAGATTTAAAGAAATCGCGATGCTTCTAGGTGAGACCCCCTAGTATCTGGAGCAGAGGCTGAAGAGAATGATCCGCAAGTCTAATATGACGCTAACGGATGCACAACACCGCACATGTTTTGTGGCGCCTTTGACACCAAACCTGAGGATGGCGTTGTCACAGCAGAAGCTTTCAACCCAAGTTGAAGCATTGGAAATGAAAATGAGGTTGCATGAAACACCAATATAGGATCTGGGGTTGGGAGTCCAACAAATCCATGTGCAACTACAAAATCTTTTCTTGGAGATACAGAGTTTGAAGTAGGATAGGGTGCCGCGGCAAGAGGCGCACAAAGAAGTGTGGTGCATAAAATGCAAAGGTGAAGGCCATGACAAAGACCACTATCTAGTATTTGTGAACTACTTGGCAGGAGGGGGACCAATGCCATTGAGACCAGAGGCATAAGCAAGGCCAAGTGTGGCACCCACACTATGGTGCGCAATCTATCAGATAGGAAGAAAGCATAGGACGGATAACTATCAGTTGTTGTAGAAGTATACATAGACTCCCGAGCAACTATTTTGTAGTTTTTGTAGATCGGTGGGCCACAATGAGTGTACTTGTCACAGCTATGAGTTAATTATGGAGCAGACCCCAACATATAGAATGTAGACATAAACATGAGGCCTCGACCAAGTTGCCTAAACCACTCTTCAATTTCCTCCTCATCCTATCATTTTGGGAATAAATATGGAATACTTTTTGAGTTAGCACTGAGTTACCTCAGAGGGTTGAAGCTCTTGGGTTAGGGCCCAATCAAAGAAGCCAAGATCCTCTTTACTTTTATTTTTATGTTTTATTTCAGTTATAGATTAGGTTGCTATTAGATGTATTTCTTTTATGGTTAAGAATAGGTTGCTTTTGATGATTTAGTAGTTTGCTTCCATTTGTGCTTTCTGTAGCAGGTTAAACAGTGATCAACAAAGACTCAAAAGGCTAGCAATAGTGCCTTGGCCTGTCTTCCTCCCTTTGGGACCATGATTTGAGGTAAAGACCCTCTTGCTTCCCCAAAGACACAGATTTTCCTCCTTCATATGACTTCTAGTGTTTGCAGCTTTTTAGAAGGCTAATATTCTAGTCTTGCTTCACTTTAGATCTTCTTCATCATGCTTACTTCCTGATTTGCAATAGTCTTCTTTCATGCTTTCCCTTCCTACAGTATTTCTAAGAATTTCCTTTCATAGATCATAATTTAGACTAGTTTGATGCAAAACTATGTTTTTCTAGATGCACTCATTTCATTGCTTGTTTGATCTTATTGGTTGACTATCAATTCATTTGCAGCAGATCTCTTCTAGTAGTAGGCCAACCTATCAATCATCACATCCTCCATCTCATCCATGCCCTACAGATCACCTAAACCCCACCTCAATTCTTCCTTAGTTTGCCGCATTTTTCCTAGAACTTCTTCCTCTCTCCTTGAGCAAATCTAATCATTTTTCTCTCTCCTAGTGGTTCATGGTAGACCAGAGGCACCCTAATACCTCATCCCAACCTTCATCCACATTTTTCACCCCCTTTCACACCATCAAAATAGTGAAAAATTCTCTCGGCCTCCTCCTATAGGCCTCTTGTAGAGCGTTGTTTTTCCTTGTGTAGATTTGCTGTGTCCTCCTATAGATTTTCTTGTAGGCTTTCTTTCGAAGGCTGAGTGTGGGAAAAGCCTCCAGAAGGCCACTTGAGACCTCCTAGGACCCATCCAAACCATCCTAAATCCTCTCAAGTACCGAAACTGCCCCCCAATGCCACATATTCGCTGCCACACTCACACACAATAAATTACATGCATGTCAATTTCACATAGAAATACATAAAAATCCAAAAGTATGTTCTTTTCTTATTTACTTCTAGAAATAGCATAATTAGATGTTGTTTAATTCTTTGAGTAGGTAGTGGAATTCCTTTCATGGTTTTCATAGTGCTTTCTGCAAAAGTAGAATTAGTTGGTTAATTAGGATTTACTAGGCTTGCTTTACATTTCAGTCTTTCTCCTTTCTGCAGTTAAAGTAGCATCTATAGACTAATATTTCTCTCCTTTCATCACATATAGAGCTTCTTCTAGAATCGATAGAATTTGGCTTGAACTCTTAGTGATCTTACGCTGGCTGACCAAGTGACAACTTGCAGTAAGAACTAGTACTTGTGCATACAACACCGATGCTTCCAAGTTTGTTACAAACTACCGGGTTGATAAGAATAAAGTAGGCAACCCAAGAGTTGCAGCATTGTTGCTGCAATACTGGTGCTCACCACTTTTTGGCACCGTTTCCAGGGAAGCGTCAGATTATTATGTGATTATTTCTTTCTTCTATTTCCTATTGCAACATTATGCTAATAGTTCATTTCAACAAAAGTAGACTAGCCATATCTTTTCCTTTCAAGTTCTGCATTTCCTTGCTTTCCTTTTCAATTCTACAAATTTCCATTTCAACAGGTTCACTTCAGTTAGTTGCAATTTGTTTTGTTCAATCAATTTCGTTTTTGCAGGTACTATCAGTGTGGGGAAGCAAGAAACAAAAATCAACCAAAAAGATTTCCTTTCATGCCTCGTAGGAATAGAGGTAACTCAAGAAAAAATTTTCCCAACACCCCCATTGCTTCACATAGCCAGTGCTCTCTCTTCTTTGGTAGCTGTGATCGAGAAGAACCCTTAGGTGAACAATAAGACATATGTGAAGAACCTATAGGGGAAGAAGAAGAAGAAAACATTCCTTTGGAGCCAATGGCTGAAAAAAGAAATACTAGGGGGAATGGAGAGAGAATAGAGGGTACCTCTCCCATTTGGGAGACCAATGGGGACACTAAAATAAAGAATATAAGCCTTTCCACCTGTGGAGCACTTAGAAGGTATGCTTTTGACAAGCAATTTAGTGGTTTTTCAATAATAATTGTAACCTTTTCTGCATTGTGAATTCAAAGAAGATAAAGGATTTTAATAAAACGTGCAAGAATTGACAAAGGAAGCTCAACTATTAATAATTGTCGTTTTTATGCAGGAAAACGTGGAAGCAGGGAGTTGCCGTCCAAAAGTGAAAAGCAGAGGAAGAATAATTGTTTTCCCTCTAGAGGGGAACCGGATGCGAACAAGATCAAGCAAATCAGAGATGAATAGTCCAGGAAAAGAATGCGGGATACCGAGTCCGCGAACGCGAGGAAGAAAAGAGAAGGATTAAATGATTGGCGAATCCCTCAGGATCCTCGATCCTGAGGGATCGTTGCTTTAACTTATCTTTGATTATCTAGATACCTCTGTCATTTCTTTTATATAAAGGAACAACGTCATTGAGCAAGGGGACGACTGTTTTTATAATTCTAAGTTTTAGAACAAACTTTGATCATTAAGTCTCACTGAGACCTGATTTTGTTATACTCTGTTGATGTGATTAATATAAAAGGATTAGTGTTTATTTCATCTCTGCGTCTGGAGTAACCTAAGGTAGTGTACCATTGGCAGCTAAGGGCCCGGCTCCGAAGGACACTTGCTTTTGTATCATTATACGGTGATTTGCGTGTGGTTTGTTTATCTTTATTACTTAGTTATCTGATACATCTTTCATATGATATGCTATGCTCTGTTATAATCAATATCTGAATGATTTCTCCATATAATGTCTTAGCATTGTACAATTGGATCTATTCAAGGTTGAATTGCATCTTTAATCAGCTATTTCTGTAACAGAATGTTGGTATGAATGTTGTTGTCATTGGATCCATGTGAAATAATATTTGTGGGACTTGAAAGCAGTGTTACTCTGTTTAGGAACATAGTCATATCATTCATTATTCTCAGATTGCTATATTAGTATAGAACATGTACATACGGGTGATGGTTGTTGTTCTGTAATTCATCAAGGATTGTTGTTCCATTCTATTATTGCTATTCCATTTTATTACTGCTGCTCCATTTTATTACTGTTGTTCCATTTTATTACTGCTGTTCCATTTTGTTGTTGTTCCATTTACTGTTGTTCCATTTCCATTTTTCTGTTCCATTTTAATTTCTGTCGTTTTATTTACCTGCCTTTGTTGTTTTGGTGTGAGAGAAGGTCTAAGGCTGTAGTGAGCCTTAGCAAGACGCTGCTTAGCTCCCAGACCTATAAGTCGATGCTCTAATTTCCTTTCTTTATCAGTTTCTAGAGGGATGGGTTATTTCTTCCGTACCCTTGACTGATCAACTTTCTTGTGTGATTTTACCTTTTGGGTTAGTTTAGTTACAGCTTAGCATCTGTTTTCTTTTGAATCTTCTAAACACTATACTACTAAGCATTAATCCGACAAATAGCCTCGGATTGAGCTACTCTTTGCAATAACAAAACGTTCTCGGATTGATTTATTAATGTGGAATAATTAGAGGTGTGAGAGACCCTAGTTATAGCTCTACATTTTGGCGCTGTTGCCGGGGAAAGAGTATATCCATTTGCCTTTACAGAGTAGTGCACAAATCTGCTAGGGGAGAGTTGGATCTTAAAAATGAAAGGTAAGAACCTGCGTAAGGAGCATGTAAAAGCCCTGCTCCACCGTCCGCTCTCTTAGCAGAATTGCTGGTTGAATAGGATTTAGTAGTTTGTAGGGTGCATGACTAAGCAGAAAAAGCTAGAAAAGAATATCAAACCTCCAGCCAAACCTGAAAAAGCCAAAGGATCAGTGACCCTTGGCCGAACAACCTTCATAGAAGAAATCTATAAGAAAACTGAATCTCAGCCGTCAGTAGGCCTCAGAAAGATTAATTCTAAATAGCCTACTAGTTCCCTTCAGGCTACAGCATCACCATCTGGAGCCTTCCCTGAGGTGCATAGCCAGACTGATGAACAGGACTTTCAAGAAATTGAAAATTCTGTGTCAGAACGGCTGCAGGAAGGGAATTTAAGCAACCTTTGTGAAGGATAAGGGGAAACAGGGGAAATAGGAGAACCAAGGTCTCCTTCTAGGATAATACAGTTGTTAAACAACCCAGATAAGGGGAGCGCGGCCATAGTTAATATTGAAGGCACCCCATTCCCTCAGATAGAAATCCCAGATAAGGGAAGTGTCATTAAAACTGTCCCTGCCAAGGCCGTCCCTTCTCAACCTAGGAACACCTTCCTAGAAATCCGGAAGGTTATTGGCACATATTCGATCCTATGGTGCAGAATTAGCTAAATACTCAAACTTCTACATTGCAATATCCTATAGTAGATTCTGTTGCGAATGCACCCATGAAAGCGATCCCTCTTCAACACATCCCGACGTTTCATGGACTTACATCAGAGGACCCCAATGCATTCTTATTTGAATTTGATGTGCTATGTAGAGGGTACGATTACACCACTGACCCCCAGAAATTAAAATTGTTCCCCTCCACTTTGAAAGGAACAGCATTTGTGTGTTTTTGCTGTTCCTTTTCAAAAGGAGCAACATTTGTGTGTTTTTGTTGTCCCTTTTCAAAAGGAACAACATTTGTGTGTTTTTGCTTTTCCTTTTCAAAAGGAACAACATTTGTGTGTTTCTGTTGTTCCTTTTCAAAAGGAACAACATTTGTGTGTTTTTGCTGTCCCTTTTCAAAAGGAACAACATTTGTGTGTTTTTGCTGTTCCTTTTCAAAAGGAACAACATTTGTGTGTTTCTGCTGTTCCTTTTCAAAAGGAACAACATTTTTGTGTTTCTGTTGTTCCTTTTCAAAAGGAACATCATTTGTGTGTCTTTGTTGTTCCTTTTCAAAAGGAAAAACACTTGTGTGTCTTTGTTGTTCCTTTGCGAAAAGGAACAGCACTTGTGTGTCTTTACTGTTTTTTTGCGAAAATGAACAACAATTGTGTGATTTGCTATTCCTTTGTGAAAAGGAATAGCATGTGTGTGTCTTTGTTGTTCCTTTGCGAAAAGGAACAACACTTGGGTGTATTTTCTATTCCTTTGCGAAAAGGAACAGCACTTGTGTGATTTTGTTGTTCCTTTTCAAAAGGAACAACACTTGTGTGATTTTGTTGTTCCTTTTCAAAAGGAACAACACTTGCATGTTTTTGCTATTCCTTCTCACAAGGAACAACATTTGAGTGTTTTGCTATTCCTTCTCCGAAGGAACAACATTTGAGTGCTTTGCTGGTCCTTTTCAAAAGGAACAACATTTGAGTGTCCTTGCCGTTCCTTTCTCAAAAGGAACAGCATTTGCGATTTTTCATTGTTCCTCTAAAAGAAATGGTATCCTACGAATGGATTCTTCTCTCAAGAATGCCATCGACATGTTTTTGCCCTTATTGGGAATGCTTTGCGCCCATGTTCTCCTCAATCTTTTAGATACAACAATGAATTTATGCGATGAACATAAACCATGATATACCGAAATCAGCACATTATCAATCGCTATTACTATAAAGCCTAGTATGTATAAGAGGACAAGAGGAGGGACATTAACTTTTCATATTTGCTGTCATTGTCTTATTTACCGGCACCCTGGTTGGTGATCTTTATCCTGACGATTTCCCTAAAAATCCTTCTTGATTGTTACTTAGGAGTAAGAACAAAGGATTTATATCTGTCTGTTGAGATGATAAGACTTCTTCCACCATTCCCCGCTCTTAAGGAGTGCGGAACCACCCTTATGTGGAAATAAACAAAAAAACAAAAAAAAGGTGCTCTGCAAAAACAAAAAGAAAACAGGAAAATTGTCAAATGCAGGATAGGGGGTCTCATAAAGAGCCAGCCTACCATGATCATAAGGATGGAAGCGAAGTGGCATTCCCATTATGACCACCACACCAGGGATATGGTCTGAAGGTATATTAATAAGCAAACCATGGAACAGGGGGTCTCATCACAAGCCGGCCTGTCCACGTTTCACACATACCTTGTGAATGGCATTATGACTATCTGGTTAGCAAGCCAGCATGATGGCCTGCATTTTGACAAAGCACTCTTCAGAATATACACAACGGATCATGGTTCCGGAGGGTGAAATAAACAACTCTGCCAAGGTTATGAACACCTATTTGCAGCAGAGCTCTGTTAATGGCATAGAAGTCGTAATATTTACATCAACGGGTATGATATTAAATCTTCCTGTCTCTTATATCCTTTGCATAAATCATATTTCACACCCCGATGTATATATCGCATGAATATTTATTACCACCAATCATGGCAACGGAAATGACAATGACCATTGGAGACTTCGTACACTTGACAGATGCCCAATCCCTCGGCTCCTCATTATATCACGCAGGCTCTTATATAAAACGCGATCTACCATTTTTGCCTCGATTTCGGCATTTCGTTGTTTTTCTAAAACATGGCATAATTCCATATGCTGTTCTTTATGATTTGACTTCCGAATGGTTGCTGCTCCTCTCTTTGACGGCTGGGGACAGCCTATCAGATCGCAGGGGGGAGGTAACCTCATTACTCCATGGATTACGTGGTTGCACACCATTCGGGCGGGATAATGTACGAAGGAATGACATGGTTTAATGGTATGATGATTCCATTCTACGGAAATTTCCATCCACGTTCCTTTTTTCGTTGCATGCTCTGTGATCTTTTCCAAAATTTGGCGACGATCATCCTCTTTGCGTCACAAATACCGCAAGAATTTGTTGTTCCATTAACAATTCTGAGTAGAATCATGGGTGGAAAAACGGTCCAAAGCAAACCTCACGAGCTGACAGGCTCCGCTACTGTTCGCAAAATCCTGGAAAACGTAGGATGGTTGAATTATTTTAGCCGCCTGCAAGAATCAAATGAAGTAGTGGCGTTGGAATTCCTACAAAATTTGCAGGAAAATTATTCCATAGTAGGAGGAAAGCGGATAGCGGTTAAGGAGGATATCATCGCAGAAGTCTCAGGATTACCAGCTGTTGGACCCATATGGACGTTGAAGAAGGAAAGATTACAGAAAGCTATGGAAATTTTCCAGGACGAAGGCCAAAGCTTGACAGTCAAAGGGAAAGGAGTTCTGCCGGCAACACTAGGGGAACCCTGGACCGAGATAGCAAAGACAGTGTAGAGTTATATCACCTGTGAAGGAAGAAAAGACATGGTAAAACCTCGTCACCTGAAACTTTTAGCTGTTTTAAAAAGAAAATGCTCTGTAAATCTCCCTGCACTTTTAAATTCGGCACTACATGACGTGGCTCGGAGCCTGAAGAAGGCCTAGCACATAGATGCAGTCGTTAGCCACCATGGACTGATTTGATTGATAGTGAGCCACAGTCTCACTCAACAACAAAGCACTTGGGAGGAACTGATCGCAATAGTCAAGGGGGGATCGGCTGCACCACCCCTAAAACCTGAACAGTCCTCCAGCATGCTGGAACGATCAGAGAGATGCAAGGAGTCAGCCGCAGAAAGACATGCTGCTTCAAAACGGAAACAATCCTCCGGTATGCCAGAACGACCAGAGGAACCCAAAGAATTTGCTGGCACACCCGACCAACCTGAAAGACCACGAAAATCAGCCCGGCTGGCCTGGATACGAGGAAGGCTGGAAAAGATTCAGGGAACCATGGCCCAGCCAATTGAAATTGCGGACGAACCTCCAGAACCAGAAGGATGACCCTCTGAAGGAAATGCTGAGCAATTAGGGGCCGAGACTGACCAGCTGGAAGGAGGAATTGAAAAAGGAGATGAGCACTTTGAGGAAGAAATGACTACCAAATAGGGCAATCAAGACGAAGAAATAGCACAGCTAGGGGGTAGCCCGTTGCAGGACCCTGTGGGTAAGGAGGAATTGGTAGCAGTTCTAGCCAATATGGGGGAATATGGCCAGCCCTCCAGCACAGCAGGCATCCCTGACGGACCCGCAGAGGAAGAATTACTCAAGGAAGTGCATGCAGAAAAGGCAGGAGAAGAAAACCTGCCTGGTTATGATAATGAAATGGAAGACAACAATCAGGGACAATCTGTCCCCAAGACACCGGAAGATATCCTAGATGAAGAAGGAGCGGACTTAAGGGCTAAACCCTCTGCCGAGCTAAAGGAAATTAAGAAATTAAGGAAGAGACAACAGAGGCTGCTGGGCACTATAGCCAGGCTCCGACAGCAAATTCGAATTTTGAAAGCCAATTTGAGAATACAAAGGACCGCAAGGAAAAGGAGGAGGGCCACTGCAGCAAGAACCCCGAGGACAAGAACCCGTTTTTTTGGTCGAAACCCCATCAGGAGACCTACTGTCGAGGAACAAACTGTTGTTCCAAATATCGTAGAGGAACAGACTGCTGTTCCATCTTACCCTGAAGAACGGATGGACATTCCAATGGAACAGCAAGAGGCTCCGATGGCAGGAGGACCACAACAACCCTTTATTCGCGTTAAGAAAGAAACAGAAAGAAAAGAGGCCCAAATAGAAGCACCACCCTCATGGGTAATTCAGGTCCTAAACTCTAAGCAGCGTAATAGAAAGCTCCAAGTTAAACTTCTAGCCTCTACGGCTTTGTGGAAAAAGGATCCAAAAACAAGGACCTTGCACAAAATGATGAAGGAAGCTCAGCAAGAAGCTGAGCAGCTATGAGAGCAAACAGTTCCCAGGGAGAGATACGAAGAGCTACAACAGCAAGTTCAGGACATTAGTTAGTCCGAGAGTCAGGCCTTTGAAGGATGGCAAAAGGAGCAAGAAAAGGTTGCTAAGGTAAATCGTCGATTAGATAGTGTTGTTAAGCAGATGGACACTGTGTGTTCCTTATATAATGAAGTTTTGACTTGTAGGGCCCCTGCTAAAAATTATGCTTTATTTTTGCTTTAACGATATTTGCGATTGAAAATAAAAGCCGTTAGGGCAAGAGCACCTATCCACATCAACACTGTTAATCATTTTATAGACTGTTGCAAGCACTATGGAGTTAAGGTTCAAAGGTTATTGTGCGAGTTTTACTTGCACAACCTTATGCTAGACCAGGAAACTGATTTAAATCCTAGCCCTTTTGTTGGCGATATTCAATTCCAAGCCTTTATCTCATTCGGGGTTAATCAGCTGAAATGGCTTAGAGCTTATAACACCTTTCAGAGACAAGAGAATAGCCTTGATTTATGGGTACGAGCTGAACCTAGAGACCCAGTGACACTATGGAAAGAGCATAGGAGCCTTATGAGGATCCCAGGTGTCATTAAGATATTAGGACCCATGCACGAAGACTTGATCCGACATAGTCTGGAATATTTCCTGACTATTAAAGACCTTGCCATTGATGCTGCAAAATTTCGATACAGGACCTCTAGCCCAAACATCTAGCTCAGGGAACCATTCAAATACGAGAATTTTGAGCTGGCTACCAGTCGATTGAACCTTTATGGGGAACGGATTGTGCAAGCAGGGCCATCCTGGTTGGGGTATCGATTTCGCAGTCCAATTATATGGCACCCTGCACCCGGATATCGGGCCTTGTACGAGATGCCTGCAGATCAAATAGATCAGTTCTTTGATAATCTAGTTGCTCATCACGGTTGTCGGCCTCCTCACGAGATCCCCTCTCCGGCCTATTCTCTCACCGCCTTGCATGTCAACTATAATGTTTTCATGAGGCCATGAAACAGGGTAAGCAGGGGGGTGTGTGGAGCACTTGGAAGGTATGCTTTTGACAAGCAATTTAGTGGTTTTTCAATAATAATTGTAACCTTTTCTGCATTGTGAATTCAAAAAAGATAAAGGATTTTAATAAAATGTGCAAGAATTGACAAAGGAAGCTCAACTATTAATAATTGTCATTTTTATGCAGGAAAACGTGGAAGCAGGGAGTTGCCGTCCAAAAGCGAAAAGCAGAGGAAGAATAACTGTTGTCCCTCCAGAGGGGAACTGGATGCGAACAAGATCAAGCAAATCAGAGCTGAATAGTCCAGGAAAAGAATGCGCGATACCAAGTCGGCGAACGCGAGGAAGAAAAGAGAAGGATTAAATGATTGGTGAATCCCTCAGGATCCTCGATCCTGAGGGATCGCTGCTTTAACTTATCTTTGATTATCTAGATACCTCTGTCATTTCTTTTATATAAAGGAACAATGTCATTGAGCAAGGGGACGACTGTTTTTATAATTCTAAGTTTCAGAAGAAACTTTGATCATTGAGTCTCACTGAGACCTGATTTTGTTATACTCTGTTGATGCGATTAATATAAAAGGCTTAGTGCTTATTTCATCTCTGCGTCTGGAGTAACCTAAGGTGGTGTACCATTGGCAGCTAAGGGCCCGGCTCCGAAGAACACTTGCCTTTGTATCATTATACGGTGATTTGCATGTGGTCTGTTTATCTTTATTACTTAGTAATCTGATACATCTTTCATATGATATGCTATGCTCTGTTATAATCAATATTTGAATGATTTCTCCATAGAATGTCTCGGCATTGTACAATTGGATCTATTCAAGGTTGAATTGCATCTTCAATCAGCTATTTCTGTAACAGAATGTTGGCATGAATGTTATTGTCATTAGATCCATGTGAAATAATATTTGTGGGACTTGAAAGCAGTGTTACTCTGTTTAGGAACATAGTCATATCATTCATTATTCTCAGATTGCTATATTAGTATAGAACATGTACATACGGGTGATGGTTGTTGTTCCGTAATTCATCAAGGATTGTTGTTCCATTCTATTACTGTTGCTCCATTTTATTACTGTTGTTCCATTCTATTACTACTGTTCCATTTTATTACTGCTATTCCATTTTATTACTGCTGTTCCATTTTGCTGTTGTTCCATTTACTGCTGTTCCATTTCCATTTTGTTGTTCCATTTTAATTTCTGCCGTTTTATTTACTTGCCTTTGTTTTTTTGGTGTGAGAGAAGGTCTAAGGCTATAGTGAGCTTCAACAAGACGCTGCTTAGCTCCCAGACCTATAAGTCCATGCTCTAATTTCCTTTCTTTATCAGTTTCTAGAGGGATGGGTTATTGCTTCTGTACCCTTGACTGATCAACTGTCTTGTGTGATTTTACCTTTTGGGTTAGTTTAGTTATAACTTAGCATCTGTTTTCTTTTAAATCTTTTGAACACTATACTACTAAGCATTACTCCGACAAATAGCCTCGGATTGAGCTACTCTTTGCAATAACAAAATGTTCCCAGATTGATTTATTAATGTGGAATAATTAGAGGTATGAGAGACCCTAGTTATAGCTCTACACCACCCTACCTCATTTCCATGGTCTGACTATAGAAGATCCTAACACCTTCTTGTTCAAGTTTGCTATCATCTGTCGAACCTATGACTGTGCAGAAGATGAGCAAAAGTTGAAATTGTTCCCTTCTACTCTCAAGGATGCAAAACTGTGTTGGTTCATGGGATTACCTGACAATAGCATCACAAATTGGGCTCAGATGCAACAAGCCTTTAACAAAAAGCATCGAGACTATTGTAGGTCAAAAGATACTAAAGAATAAATCTTCTGAATGACCATAGGAAGTGATGAGTCCCTGGAAGACTATGAAGAGAGGTTCTAGCTCAGTTACAAAAGGGCCGAGCGTACACTTGAACCTGAGTCTCTGAAGTTGGTGCTGCTCAGGGGAATCTGGGAAGATCTTCTAGACACCCTCCATCTATTGGCTGGGGCAAACATCTACCAACTACCCTATGAGGACATAAAGATTGTTTTTAGAAATCATTCTAGGGCAGCTAGAAAGAAAGGTAGGGGGAGTCACCCCATAGCTAGTACCTCTTCCTCCAACTCATAAATTAAAAGAGAAATTGGAATCATGCTCGAAGGCTTCAAGAGTGAGATGTTGTAGACTCTTGCCATGCAAATGGACACCTTACATATCAAAAGAAAACAAGAGGAAGCAGAGAGGGCTTCGGCCATTTTTTTCCCTAGATGCAGCAAGAGGCATCCTAGCAATGAATGCCCGTTGAATTTTATAGAGGTTTGTTCAATCTGTGAAGAGAAGCATTCTACAGATAAGTGCCATTCCTTGCTCTGACTTAAAGCTATATATCAAGGGGCCAAGGGAGTCACCAGACAACTCTACTACATAAACCAGAGAAGACTGCCTGGACCTAGACCATACGACCACGGGATGTAAGGGACATCTCAGGCATATTACAACCCCAACCAAGTGCCCTTCGTACCTTCTTGGGGTCCCCCTGCTCATCCTTCCTGGTCCACACCACCTCCTTGGTCCTTCACATCTCAATATCATGCCCAACCAGCCACCCATTCATTTCAATCCTATGCTCAGCCACGGCCTCAATGGAATGCATCTCATCAGGGGTGGAGGCCCCAATACAACTCTCTTCCCACTCTTTTGCCTCCACCACCTGCCCAACCACAACCATTACCTCCTACTCCACCAAAGCAACCCCAAATGCCTACCCAACCAAATCCAAACCCAAACAATAGACAGGCTCAGAAAGTGTATAGTGGGGAACCTTCATGCCTAACTTGTGCTGTGGAGATTCAGGAAATTAACTTGTGATCTGGGAAATTTCTCCCAGAAAGCCAACCTCCAACTAGGGAAGTTGATGAAGATAAAGAGGAAAGCGAACCTAAAGCAAATACACCCTTTCTTGAGAGACTATCCACGATAGTCCAGCCTACCCCAGAAGAAACTAAACTCCTAAGAGAACTGAAACATTTATGTATAAAGATACCACTTCTCCAAGCCATAAAAGATGTACCTATCTATAATGGGTTGATCAAAGAGAAGTGCTTTAGGCATGCAGGAAGGCACAAGAGAGATGCCTCAACCATTAATGTCATAGGACAATTGTCCAACTTGATGTTAGGGTAGGTAATCTCTCAAAAGAATCTAGGCCCTGGAAGCCCAGTAGTTGATGTCCACATCAATGGCACCATGATCGCACACACCTTAATTGATCTTGTAGTTGCCATTAATGTGATGACAAAGGACACAATGGTCAAAATTAATCTCCAAGGCTCCTTGAGGAAGACCACGACTGTGCTACAACTAGTAGACTGCTCCACCGTGACCCCTGAGGGGATTGTGGAAGATGTGATGGTCTCCATTGATTCTTTGGAGTACCCTACTGATTTCTTAGTTCTCCAGCCAAAGGCAAAGCTCACTGGGCACCCTCTCATTCTGGGAAGACCTTGGTTGGCTACAACCGATATCTACATTAGCTGTCGAGCTAGTAACATGACCATAAAGAATGGGCACATGTCCAAGCAGTTAATCCTATACCCTCCTGTCCAACCCTTGCTAGAAAATGATCTACCTCTCTTGCTGGAGGAGGAAGATGAGGATGAAGTTTATTCTACACCACTTTGTAAATTAGAAAGCACCATGGGGGGGGAACCACAAGATGAGGATGATATTATCGAAAATTTGATTCAGAATCTGTCTCCCAGTATATCACCCTTAGAAGACATAGTAAGAGAAATCCAAAAAAACCCCTCAACTAATCTCTGTGTGGCCAATCCTACTCCTCCTTGTGTCAAAAATATAGAGTTCGGCCTAGAAAGAACATTGAAAATCAATCCATCCCTATCTACTTCCCAGGAGAAGGAGCTATGCAGCCTACTGAGAAAACATCTAGATGCCTTCACCTGGAGTTATAAGGACATGAAGGGAGTGCACCCTTTAGTATGTACTCATCATATATACATCAAGGAAGATTGCAAACCAGTCAAGTAGCCTCAAAGGATGATGAATCCAACACTTAAAGATATTGTTAAGGAGGAACTACAAAAATTGCTTGATGCAGGATTCATCTATCCCATCTCTGATAGTGAATGGGTCTCTCCTTTGGTGCTAGTGCCAAAGAAAAATGGTAAGTGGAGAATCTGTGTCGACTATCGGGAATTGAATAAAGCCACTAAAAAGGACCATTTTTCCTTACCTTTCATAGATCAAGTATTAGACATTCTGGCAGGGAAAAAGTTTTTCTCTTTCCTAGATGGGTTTAGTGGGTATAATTAGATTCAAATCAGCCCAGAAGACCAAGATAAGACCACTTTCACTTATCCTTGGGGTACCTTTGCATATTGGGTCCTTCCTTTTGGGTTGTGCAACACTCCAACCAATTTCCAAAGAGCGGCACTAAGTATATTTTCTGAAATAGTTCATGATGTGGTAGAAATATACATGCATGATTTTACTCCTTATGGACCTAACTTTGAGGAAGCTTTATCTAACCTAGGAAAAGTTCTAGACAAGTGTATTGAGATGAACCTATCCCTCAGTCCAGAAAAATGTGAATTTTTGATGACCAAAGGGACCGTGTTAGGTCATGCAATATCTCAACAAGGACTGTAGGTGGACCCCAACAAAATTTCCATCATCCAAAGGTTCCCACCTCCACAAAAGGTGAGAGATGTCAAAAGTTTCCTAGGGTTAGCCAGATATTACAGAAGATTCATTAAATATTTCAGCAAGCTACCCTCTCTTTTGTTTGGCCTCTTAGGCAAAGATGTTGAGTTCATATGGTCAGAAAACTGTCAAGAAATCTTAGATACCTTAAAGAGCAAGCTAGTGATTGCCCCAATTCTTAGAGGCCCAAACTGGACCCTACCATTCCACATTCACACAGATGCCTCGAACGAAGCAATAGGAGTCATCTTATGAAAAATTTATGAAAAGTTATCTTATGCCATATACTTTATAAGTAAAAACTTTTCAAAGGCAGAGTTAAACTATACAGTGACCAAGAAGGAACTCCTAGCTGTCGTGCATTCCTTAAACAAATTCATACATTATATCACAAGCTATCAAACCTTTATGCACATTGATCATGCTAGAATTAGATATTTAATGAACAAACCAGATGTAAATGCTCAGATTATTAGATGGTTTATTTTACTGCAGCAATTTGATTTGACCAATATTGATAAACCTGGTAAAGAAAATGTCGTTGATGACTTTTTGTCTAGAGTAAATTTGCCTGCAGTTGAAGACGAAATGGTGGATGACCAAATGCCAGATGAACATTAGTTTTCTATCTCAGTCCTCTCTCCATGGTTTGCTGATATGGCAAACTACTTGGTTTCAGCACAGTTCCCACCACACATGTCCTCAAAAGAGAAGAGAAAGATAGTAAGGAAAAGTGCCCCTTTCACCTGGATTGGGGGCAATCTCTTCAAACTTGGCCCATATCAAAAATTGAGAAGATGTGTCAGGGAGGAGGATGTCTTTGAAATCCTCATAACCTGTCATGACGGGCTTTATGGACATCACTTTGTAGCAAAAAGAACTGCCTTCAAGATATTACAAGTAGGCTACTACTCGTCCGCTCTTCGTCAAGATGTGAGGAGATGTATTAGCCAATGTGATCGGTGTCAGAGTATGGGGAAACCTACTCCAAAGGATGAGATGCCAATGCAACCGCAAGTGACATTTGAGCCATTTGAGAAGTGGGGCATGGAATTTGTGGGGCCTATCAACCCTCCTTCAAAGCATAAAAAATGCATCATTGTGTGCACCGATTACCTGACAAAGTGGGCAGAGACAAAAGAAATCAAAGCAGCGATAGAGGAAAAAGTAGCTAAGTTTTTCAGAGAAAACATATTCTAAAAGTTTGGGTATCCAAGAGAGTTGGTCATAGATCAAGGTAGTCAGTTCACTTCCAATTTGATTGAAGACTTGCTCACACATCATAGAATCAAGCACAGGACTTCCACCCCTTACCATCCACAAGCCAATTGTTGAAAATAATACTGAGACGGGGGGTGAATCAGTATTATCTAGTTCTTTTAACAAATATTCCTTAATTACACTTTGAATTATTTTTGCATATCAGTACCATAAAATAATGAGCAAGAAAAACAGACAGTCACATCAAAGAACACCAGATATAAGGTGGAAACCCAATGTGGGTGAAAACCACCTGCTGCAATATGTCTCTATCTTCTTTCAAATTAGAAACTCCTTTTACAATGGTCTTGTACTGGTGCAGTCCTTTACCAGTACGCAGGCTGCAACCTGCAGAGAGCTACAACTCTCTCTCGTTTTCCAGTCTCTCCTGGAAGGGAGCTACAACCCCCTACTTCTTTTCTTTCAAGGACCATTTTTCATAAATTTTCAAACTGGATCCATAAACATCAAATGATGATCAAGTACCAGTAAGTCACCCAGATAACCAGATCCACAATAACAGTATACTAAACCCAGAACACCTTATCAACAAAAAAATCAGTCAACAAAAGATCTTAAGACAGATACGCAATTTCCTTTTCTCTGGCCTGCGTTGCTACGCACTGCGCCTTCTGTGGCGCCTCTGTGGCGTCTCCGCACTGCGCCTTCTGTGGCGCCTCTGTGGCGTCTTCGCACTACGCCTTCTGTGGTGCCTCTGTGGCGTCTCTGCACTGCACCTTCTGTGGCGCCTTCGCACTGCGCCTTCTGTGGCGCCTCTGTGGCATCTCCGCACTGCGCCTTCTATGGCGCCTTGCACTTCCACAGCTGCAGCACTCGAGAGATCACCCTTCATAGATTCGCTTTCCACTTCACTTTCATATAGATTGAGCTTTTGAAACAATAACCCAATA
>APFE031024037.1:0-14338 GCA_000404065.3 Pinus taeda | reverse complement strand
TTGTTGCAGAAAAATGATGAAGGTATAGAACACCCTATGTCCTTCTTTAGCAAAACTTTGAGGGATGCTGAATTAAGGTATGCCCTCATTGAAAAATAGGCATATGCCCTCATAAAGTCTTTAAAAGCATTCCAAATCTACATTCTGCACTCAAAAGTAATTGCATATGTACCTTCAACTTCAGTAAAGGATGTCCTAACACAGCCAGATGTTGATGGAATAAGGGCCAGGTGGATTGCAAAACTCATAGAGTTCAGGATAGAGGTAAAGCCCACCAAGCTTGTCAAATGCCAGGGCCTGGCTCAGCTTATGGCTGAGGAAAATTGTAGTTTGCTAGACATAAATTTCATAGGTGCAGATTTAGATGTTGAATAGGTAGAGGAGGCAATAGAAGAACAAGGGCAGCATCAGTCATTGGCTAAGAATTTGGCTACTTGTGAGTGGTATTCCAATCTATCTCATTTCTTGTTGAAGCTCAAAGTCCCTCCAAGGCTTAGCTTAAGTCAGGCTAGGACCATCAAGCTTAGAGCAGCCAAGTTTTGTATTAATAAGAACCTGCTTTATTGGAGGGACCCATCTGGAATCCTCTTGAGGTGTCTAGACAAAGAACAATCTGTCGAATTCATGCACCAGTTTCATTCCAGCATCTGTGGAGGGCATCATTATCAGAAAACCACAACCCACAAGATCCTAAGGGTTGGGTATTATTGGCCTACTCTATTCTCTGATGTATTTTCATTTGTGAAGTCTTGTGACATATGCTAGAGGTTTAGAGGAAAACAACAGTTGAAATATTTTCCCCTAAAGCTAATACACACCAATGGTACCTTCTAGCAGTGGGGTTTAGATTTCATAGGGGAGATTAATCCATATTCCAGTGGCCAACATTGGTGGATCTTAGTAGCCACTGACTATTTCACCAAATGGATTGAAGCCATACCCACTAATAAGGCTGATAACTAGGTTGTCATGAAGTTCTTAACTGAGAATATTTTTACCAGATTTGGTTGCCCGACCAAGATAGTTACTGATAATGTAGCAGCTTTAAAAACAAGAGAATTAGTGGACATGTGTGAATAAATGGGCATTAAGTCAGTGCATTTTACCTCATATTATCCTCAAGGCAATGGCCTGGCAGAATCATCCAATAAAAGCCCGGTAAGGATAATCAAAAAACTATTGGAAGACAACAAACAGAACTGGGATTCCAAGTTGAAGATTTCCCTATGGGCTAATAGAGTTACCACCAAGAAATCCATAGGCAACTCTCCATTCAAGCTGGTGTATGGTACTGAGGTTGTTTTTCCAATCCAATTGATCCTCCTTGTGGCCAAATTCTTGTAAGAGGAGCAGGATGAGGAAAGTGACATGGCAAGGAGGATGAGTGACTTAGTTGAAGTTCACCAGATGAAAGATCAACTGATTGAGAAGTCAGTAGTGCATCAAAAGAATATTAAGGAGATCTTTGATTAAAAAAACAAAGATGTACAGTTTTCAGGTTGGTGATTGGGTTCTCAAATGGGATGCATTGAAGGAAAAGAAGGGAAACCATGGTAAATTCGATGCCGTATGGGCAAGACTATTCATCATTGCTCGAGTTTAGGGGAACAAAAGTTTCACTCTACAAAATTTAGAGGTGGAAGATGTTTTTGATGGCCCAATCAATGGGCCTTTTTTGAAACTTTATTTCATTTAAGGCTTTAAAGCCTTGGTAGTGTAAATATGTTTTTCAGTTTTATTTATGCAGGATCGACTCCATGCCTAATGGAACAGTAAGAGGAAGTTTTGATGTTTGGTCTTACTAGAAAGGCAGTGGTCTAGAGTTCTTGAAACCTCAATGGGAGGCTTTCATCCCCAGAAGGAGCCAGTGTTAGCATTGAGGTGTAGCGCTGACATTTTGAAGGCTAAAGGAAGGACATGGTCTGCTTTGCTGTCCCAAAGAGGGCCCCACACAGGCCATTACCCCACTTTTTTCACTCTTCCACTTAGATTTCATTCCACTCATTTCCTAACCTGACCTTCACATCTCGATGAAACCCTCTTTCTCCTTAGCCTTAAGCAAATTAACCCAAACCCCCGCAAAACCTTACCTTTTCATCATACGTGCCCCTATACATTTCCCGAGGACATCGCGTACTTCTGTGTCCCTCCGCCATTAATCTTTCCTCACCAATTTGATGGTCCATGTTTCATGATCAACAAAACATGTCTAATCGTTCCCCACCATTAGATAAACCCCGCTAGATCTAATGGTGGTCGCCCATATTGCGCGAGCAACAAGCGAGAGGAATACCCACCCAATAAAGGTGGTTTTTCTCTCTCCTCTGCTGCTACGTGTCATCCACTATATGCAATTGGGCGGACTCCGCCATTTACCAATTATTGCCTGATGCCCCTCTGATAGAAACCATAACCGCTCAAACAAAACCACCCCCTTGCGTTATCATCTGCACACCTCCTCTGCCTGATAGCCATCCGATACTCTCACCACAACCTTAGGCCTCCTGCACCCGATCTCCACCATGCATTCCCCTCGATCCAACAACCCTCATTCATGATCGCTCATGCTTGTCCTCCTCCACTCTGTCATTTCTCTATATGTTTGATTTGAAACATCCTCCCACCCATGCACCTCGTACTCCACTTCCTATCAGTTACCCAGGGAAGAAGGTGGTCGAATCTGTCAATATTGTGACAATCGGATCACTGAACTGAATTAACAGAAAGAATGGCGAAAGGAAGAAGGACACAACATGATCTCTACAAACATAATTAAACAATCATGGAGCCTCACTAGCACAATCAAGCCAACCACCTAACAAGGCAGTGTTGTACGAGGATTAATTACTGCTTTCGTTATGAAAGGGAAATTGTGTCCTTGAACACAGCTAGCCATTTAATTATAGTAGGGGATATATTAAGACACCTCCAGCCCTAAAGAGCTGGAAAGCATTGTAAAGAGCTATAAATAACTGAAAGCAAGATGTAATCAAGGTTCAACTTCTGGAGACTGTAGATATTTTGTTCTTTGCAACATCTCATCTTCATTCTCAGTAATACAAGCTTCTTTTGTTGTTACATGTTCAATGTCCATTTCCTTCTTGTTCTGAACTTGCACCTAGATAAGTTTATTCATGTTTTCTCTTATATTTAATGCTAGATAACTGTCATCTTATCTCTGCTTTGGTAAATTGGATTTTCTATTGAATAGGCCATCCATGTTTCTCCTATATCTAATGCTAGATAACTGTCATCTTATCTCTGCGTTGGTAGATTAGATTTGCAAGCTTCATTTACTAGTTGTATTCGATCATCATATGTCATGTATGTATTTGATGGTGTGGTTAGTATTCTCCATTCATTCACTTAATCTGCAAAATTGAGCATTAGTGGTCTAAAGCCTTCTAGGTTGAGGGTGTTCATGCATGTCTGGAGTGAAAATAGATTTGAAGTGGCTATCTGGCTTGAACCAAACCATCATCCATTCCAATAGTTCCTAGAACAAAATTTAAGATTATATGTTACCACGCATCTTCGAGCTACAACCTAGGAGAGTTTCTTGGAGCGATAACAGGACCAATTCATGGCTTTTGTCAGTTCAAGTTTGGAGCTCTCTCATTTTCTCTCTCCCTCTCACTCTTGGTCACTTAGAGTTTTCTTGGAGAACTCTATTTTGGAGCAAGGAAAGGAAAATCAAGAAAAGAAAAGGAAAAGAAATAAAGGATCAAGGAAGGAAAGTAGGATCAAGTAGCTTCATAAGGAATACTTGCAGGTAACCTTTTTCATGTGTGATTTCCTAGCTAGTTTTGACATGCATGGATTTTCATGTTGGAGGCATGGTTTTGCCTTGTTATGACAATGGATTTCAGCCTAGCCTTTCCTTTTTTGGATGCCATGGTGTGGGGATGTTTATTTTAGTTGTTGAGTTTTGGTTTACCGAATGGATTTCAGAATCCAGGGTGGAGGTGGTCTCATATTCCATTCCCTAGAGGCCTAGGAATACCTTGACTGATTTTGTTGGGATATATTGTAAAGCTTAAGGGAGAGGTATCAGTTTAGGGCCTAGTGATCCAGGTTTGGATTATAGTAAAGCCTAAGAGAGAAGGAGACAAAATAGTCCCTTAGGATAGTGACAAATTTTGGATGGCATTCTATTGTAGCAACTACCACCATCCTCCAAAATTTTGGCATGCACCAATTTCAAAGCCTCCCTTGAAGATATTCACTTGATGACTGCACACACTTAGGTTCACTTCGTGAGCTCATGTGAGCCTTTACATTTGCCTTGCTTGTTCATTGCATTCAAGTCTCTACATGTTGATGTCTAAGTCATGTTTGCGAACATGCTCTAGTTACACTCAAAGTCTTCGCTTCGTATGTGCTTGTTGTGTTCGCCATGAAAGCATCTATCACGCTCACACACAGAGTCACATTCACTGTCACACAAGCGTTGTCTCGATTAATGAACGATCAATCACGAGTGTCGCACTTGTTACTTACACTATCTATCAGTGATGTTGAACATGTGTGTCTCGATGGTTTGGTCATTTCGTTGTCAAGTCAAGCGAGTGTGTGTTCATATGATCACCTATGCATCTTTAAATTGTTCACACACTTAGCCATTTTTGACGAAAGTTCTGACAACTAGACTCCCCTCTGACACCCAAACCATCACCCTGCCATTGACTCAATCGGTTGTCAGCCAGAACAACGTAGAAGCACCAAGCTAGTGTTTTCAAGCTGTGGTGCCCGCAAAAAATTCAATCAGCTCTCATGTTGGCCACGGGAATAGTTAGACCTGACAGTCACCCTGGGACTGACTCCCCTAAAAAATTGCACAGAGGCCACTGACCTCACCCACTCAACTCACTAAGGAAATTTCACAGACAATTTGGATAGACACCAAGTGCTTGTCCCTATCTCCCTCAGAAAATTATGTAGTTTTCCCAGTGAGTCATCCCGATAGTCAACCAACTGTTCATCTTAGAAATTAAGTAGTGTTCATGAGTAGGAATTCTACTGCCCATTAGTCATCTTAACTTAGAAATTGCATAGAGATGACGAGCAAGTCGACCTCCCGGCCTTAGTGTAGTTTTCCTTGTCAGCATCCCCTAGTAGCCTATTGCCAATTCCCTCCAAGAATTGTGTGATTTCAGTTGCCAGTGATTCCAGTAGCCAACTGGCAGTTCCCTCTGGGAATTGAGTATTTTTGGTTGCCAATGACCCTAGCAACTAGCTGGAATTTCCCTCTGGGAATTGTGTAGTTTTGGCTACCAGTCTCCTGGGCAGTTCGCCCAAAAACTTGCGCAATCCCTGCCTGTTGACCCTTCATGCAGCCCGACCCGTTCCTCCAGAAAATTGCACAAATATAGCTATCTAGCCCCATTGCTCGTTCATTCAAAAAAATGCGCAGAGCATGCTACTTGCCTTCCAGTAGCCCAGACTGTTCCTCCCAAAATTTGCGCAATTTTTCCTCCCAGCCGAGCCAGACCTTGTAGGCAATCACTGTCGACTCAGTTTTCCTATCTCCATGATTCAATGAATCTTGCGCAATTTTTGTCAGCAGTGCCCAAAGCCATCATCTGCTTCACAACCTTGCTGCCTCTCTCGGTCACCTGCATTCGAAATGATCATGTACTAGGAGGTTTTAGATTTGTTGTTGTCTCATCATGGGTAACTACAGGTACATGTACACCAACAAGCATGGTAAGATGAACGAAGGGAGCACATGTAGAAGGACAGGTTCACCAAGGGATGAATGAACAAAGCATGTGAAGCGAACAAACGTGACAAATGTGCACCTTCGTGAATAGATGAGTTTGTCAAGCCTTCCAACATGCAAGCAAGGAACAACATGCTAAAGCTTCATCAACTAAACCAAGGACCATTGAAGACTCTGCGCACTTTGCCATGAAGAGGTGAAGCTATTATACACTATGAAGACATCCATCACCCAACAACACTATAGCTTGACATGCACTTTAGTAGCAGCACAAATGTACCAACATTGTCATTTCAAGTCATGTCGAGTCACATCATGAGTCATATCACCCAGATCTCCACTATGGGCTTATTGTTAATCAATGTGATGTAATGTGGAAGTCCAAGAGACCCACTTGTTGAACAAAGATTTATGTAAGTCGAAAAGCCATGGAATTCAAACGGCCATGAGGGTAGTTGAATAGCCACAAGGTTCAGTTTCACCGTTGGCTATAAATACCCCCTCATTTGTACATGCAAAGGACTTTTCACCTCAGCTCCTCCCACATAGCCAAGAGAGTATGTAATATTTTCTTTGAGGAGTAAGTAGTGGCTCCAACACCCCACTGATGGGATTAGTGATGTATGGTGTAACGATGTGTCTTGAAATTTTTGCTTAATTTAGAAGCCTGTTAACAGGCCAACACATTTTCACACATGTATTGTATTTGTTGTAAGACTGATCTTTAACACTTGTAATGCATGTTTCTTTAACCTGTGTTCTACATTTGAATTGATTCATTTTTTGTAATGCATAATCTATTAATGGAAATGTGTTGTATATGTTGCTAATGTTGTCCCATCCATGTCAACTACTCTGCTGGACATCAGATAGACCTTTCACATGAATCTTGTTGTAACAGCCGTTGCACTTGTTCGAACTGATGTATGAGTGATCTATGTGTTATCTTACCTTGTATGTTTTGACTGCTACATCTGAGTGGAATGCTCTACTAGAAGCTGCGTATTTCCTTTTGTGTTGTGTGTTCCTAGTTGAGTTGAGACTGATCCCTTTCAACTTGGAACTCACCTTCACTCTCTTCCCCTCATAGTGAAAGAACCATTGACACAAGTACACTTACACTCACCAAGCATGTGAACCTCACTTCCTGAAGACAAAGCAGACCACTCTCCTGTGCTAACAAGCAAGAGTTGAGGCAAATCCTTAAGACAATGGCAACTGGGCTGTTATACCGAATGGGAATCCCACACCAAACCATGTAACGTCTAGTTGGGACTTCATACTAGGGTTATCCCCTGAATTTTGGTGGTTCCAACACCGTCAACACATTCCAAGTTTGGTTCGGTTGTGACCAGACACCGATTTTGGTGTGATCCCAGTTTGATGAGGGTGGAGGTGGTTTAACCTCTAGATTCCCTTGGTTGTTCTTGGATTTGTTGTTCTATGAGATCCCACATTCATGCTTAGAAGATGGCACGAGGGTGACTAGCTGAACGAGAGATTTGGTTCAGCCATGTCTATGGTCGGGTGGTACGTGGAAGTCTCAAACCTAGTTGGATTTGCCTATGGATAGCAAAAGCTAAGATATCATACTTTGTACTTTTTTATATTTGGATTTAATGGCTATCATATCTATGATATTTATATGGTTTAACGTTGGTTATAAGCATGGTTATGTGACTGGTTCATGTCATGGTTATTTCATGTATTTACTTGTAATTGTTAAATGGATGAATGTAAGACCTAATTGATGATAAAATAGTTCAATGGAGAAGGTGGTGATCCTCCTAGATATGTTTCATAAATTTTTTCAGTCATTCATGCCCTGTCTTGTATCCTAGACCTGTAGGTTGCATTGATGCCAAGTGTTTGACAGAATGTTACTCCTGGTTGGGGATGCTCAGGCCTAGTCCTGAGGTTGATTTTGATTTATCAACATCGTTATCATGTCTTTAAATGATTCTAAAGGTTGTAGAAAGTTCTGGGCAGAGGTTAGGTTATGGTCTATAAAGATGGCTAAAATCTCAGGGTCGCTAGCATAGGCATGCCAAGAAAAGTCCACAGTCATTGGCACAGAGACCTATGAGAGAGAAAATGAGTTTCTGGTCGCTGTCTTTCCCATAGCATGAGAGAAACTCTAGGTTAAAAGGCTTAAATCATCAGTGGGACTCAGGGGTAGGCTATCTAAGTGGCTGACATATCTCATGAGGGTGGTTTGCTGATGTGGATGGGTTTGTTTGATATGTTCCTTTGATTCCATTTCCTTAAGGTCACCTACGAGATTGAATCCTTTAGTAACCTCTCTCATCACATGTTTTCCTAGTTGGCTCGATGCTTGGGTGGACATGGTAGGAGGGGGTGTTACATTATCAAACCAACATGACAACATAACAAGTATAAAATCATAATGGCATGACATCCATACCACTTATTGGAGCTTTATAACAAATATCATGGCAGTATTTACATCCATATACATATGTACATATACCAAACATCACCAAAAAATGTACCAAATACATATACTAAAACATCTTCTCAACCAACGAATAAGGAAGGATACAAAGCCTACATCTGATCCACCATCTCCCATGTAGCTTCATTGGGCCCAAAGTGCTTCCATTGCACTTTAACCTGCTTGATTTCTTAGTTTCAAAGAATGGGCATCTTTCTCTGCAAAATGCATTGCGATTCTGGTTGGAATTCTCCTTCTTGCTCCACCTGCATTACACACCAGTCAATCAAATTATCAACATATTTAACATACTTCTTAGGCAATGACGCATGGAAAACGTCATGGAATTTCATTGTCGGAGGAAGTGAAAGATGATAGAATACTAGACCAATCCTCTTAATAATCTTGAAAGGTCCACAAAACCAGGGTGCCAGCTTGGCACATGATCTAGTCTGTAAGGATATATTCTTTAGTTTGATGCACAAGTACACTTTTTCTCCAACTTGGAGCTCCTTCAACAACCTACTTCAATCTGCATAGCTCTTCTTCCTATCTTGTGTTGCTTTCAAATTCTTCTTGATCATCTGCATTTCCCGCTCCATGTATACCAATGTGTCTGATCCAATCAACACCCTGTTAAATGGATCACTCCAACTGATGGGAGTATTAAAACTCTGCCCATACAATGCCTCAATTAGACTCATCCTTAGTGACTCTTGGTACCCATTTTTGTAAGCAAACTCTACTAGTGGGAGGTACTCTTCCCACTTCCACTGCTAATGCATCACATACATTCTCAACATATCCTCCAATATCCTGTTGACCCTCTCAGTTTGTCTATCTATACTAAAGTCCAACTCTATACCCAAACTTGCAAATAACTCCTTCCAAAACTTGGAAGTGAGCTTCGCATCCCCGTCTGATAGAATCTTATTTGGAACTTCATGCAATATGACCATGTCCTTGATGAAGATCTATGCTAAATCACTTGTTGAGAATGTAGACTTCACTGGAATGAAGTGCGCTACCTTTGTTAATATGTCCATCACTACTATGATGGAATCATCTTGTCTCATTGTCCTCAGCAAACCTATGATAAATTCCATGGAAATCACCTCGCATTTCAATTTCATAATCACAATAGGTTGTCGCAATCCACCTGAAGCTTAGACTTTTCCTTCACCTGCTGACAATCCAAGTACCTAGCCATAAACTCTGCTATGCCTCTCTTCAAATTCGGCCAATAAAAAGTTTTCTTCAATGTTGTCAGTGTCTTTTGATAACATGAGTGACCTAAATATGGTTTCACATTAAAATCCCTCAAGATCACCTTTTGGAGCTCACTACTATCTTGCACATATATCCTATCCCTAAATCTAACTAATCCATATGTCATGAGACAATAGTCCACATCCTGTGCACCTGCATCTGTAATTGTACCTGTAACACTACCTATACCTATTCCTATACCACTACATGTACATATACCTATACCACCGCCTATACTTGTACTTGTACCTGTACCACCACTTGTACCTATACATGTACCACTGCCTAAACTTTGCTACAACCTCTGCCCAATCTTCATATACCTGAGATCTTGCTGACCTGTCTGCAAGATCCTATCCTATAAATATGTCCCATAAGAGCTCATAGCTACTATGTGATTTACTTGTATTTGCATGCTAATAGCATCTACCACCCTATTCTCTTTACCTTTGATATACCTGATCTCAAAGTCCAACTCATTTATCGTGGCCAACCATCGAGCCTGTTTACCATTTAGATTTGGTTGGTCAAATAGTTATCACAAACCACTATGATCACTCATCAATACAAACCTCTTTCCAAGGAGATAGTGCCTCCACATCTTCAATTCATGTATGATCGATGCCAACTCAAGATCATGTGTCAGGTAGTTATGTTCGTGCTCATTCAATTTTTGTGACTTATAGCACACTACATGTCCTTCTTGCATAAGGACTCCACCATGTCCTCTCTTTCAAGAATTTGTACATACTACAAAATATTTTCTCGGATCTACAATCTTTAACACTGGTGCATGCATCAACAACTACTTGAGTTGGTCAAATATGGTGTCACACTCCTCTATCCATTCAAACTTCTTACCTTTCCTCTACAATGATGTGATAGGATAAGAAATCTGTGAGAATTTCTTGATGAACCTCCTGTAATACCTTGCTAACCCCATGAAATATATCACCTCATCCACATTCCTGGGAGCTTCCCACTCCATGATAGCTCTTACCTTTTATGGGTCCACTAGTATGCCGTCCTTGGAAAACACATGTCCCAAGTAGTGTACCCCAGTTTGAAATAAACTGCACTTGTTAAGCTTAGCATACAACTAATTCTCTCTCAATAATATCAACATTGATGCTAAATGCTTAACATGCTCTTCTTCATTTTTTATAATATACCAATACTTCATCATTGAACACGATAACAAACTTGTCCAAATACGGGTGCAACACATTATTCATCAAGCATATAAAGATAATTGGAGCATTAAATGGAACTACAACAAACTCATTATTCCCATACCTGGTTCAGAAATCTATCTTGTAGATGTCGTCTTCTGTAATGTGTACCTGATGATATTTGGATCTCACATCAATGTTCAAGAACACTGTCCTTCAATTGATCAAAAAAGTCATCAATCCTCAATAATGAATGCATGTTCTTGATGGTCACTTTGTTTAACTACTTGTAGTTAATGCATAACTTGAATGTACCATCCTTCTTCTTCACAAAAAATACCGGTGCACCCCATGGTGATACACATGGCCTAATGTATCCCTTATCCAACATTTCCTTCCACTGCAGCTTCAACTCTACCAACTCAGGTGTACTCATCCTGTAAGGTGTGTTTGATTCTGGAGCTGCCTATGGAACCAAATCAATAGAAAATTCTACTTCCCTGTGAGGTGGAAACTCTAAAATATCTAATGGAAATACATCCTGAAACTAATATAGAACTGGGTATCTACTCAAAAAAATTGCGTCCTCAACTTCCTTACCTTTGTCACCAGAAATGTGCACTGCAAATAATAGAAACCCTTTCCTATGAATACACTTGGCCTACATAGCTATCACCATTCTAGCTAATGTTGCTTTCTTCTTTCCCCACAAAACTCTTTGTTCCCCATTGTCATCCAAGCACTCAATGGCTTTGTCATAAAAATCCACCTTGGTTCTATGAATGTAAAACCAATTCGTGCCCAAAAACATAATGTATGATCCCAACAGTAATAAATTCAAATGTGTTGAGGTAGGCATACCATTCAAATCAATTGTACAAGCTCTTACCCAATGATGAACTCTCTTCTTGGTACCTATAGCCAATTGAACTAACCAAGACTCTGCATGCACTTCTTTATTCAAATGACACTTATCCACCAAGTCAGGATTAACATAACTATAATTAGATCCAAGGTCAATCAAAATAGAAACAACTTGATCATAAATATTATTGTCCATCTCAATGATAGATGCTTAACGGTCTTCCTTTCTGTTATCCAACGCTGCATAGATCCTAGGAATAATCTAACTAACATCTCCCATTGTTTGTGCCTCCTGAGAACTGTAGATTTGTGGTCTACCACCCTAATGCTATGGACAATATCTCTTGTAATGATATTTTCCACAAGTCCAACACTATATAAGCTTCTAGCTTACATCCTTGTTCTTCTACTCAAATCGAAGTTCCTATCCTCTGTTAGATGCATTGAACTTCCTAAACGGCGTTTCATTCTCTTTACCTGCATCCTAAGGCTTTGCTCACTTATTTTCCCATTTTTGTTGGTTATTTGCATTTTCTTTCCAGTATGTCTTAGTCTCAGATCTGTGCTTCGATTACTCATAATAATTCTTTAGATTTTGGATGGCCTCCTCCAATGATCTAGGCTCGTCGAACTCAATCCGGTCTTTGAATGCAAATGGTAATCCACTAATGAATCTTTGGATCTTTGCCTTCTCCTCCTTGAGGTAAGGCACATACCTCAAAAACTCCAAGAACTTGCTAGTGTACTCCTCATCTGTCATCAATCCCATCTTTAGCTCATAGAATTCTTTTTCACTATCATCAAAGTATCTCTCTGATTTATACTTCTTCTTTAATAGTATCTTGAACTCACTCCAAGTCAATTCCTCCTCATGAATACCTCTAATATTCTTCATATATTCCCACCAATTATTTTATTTACCTTTAAGATTGAATGTATCTATTCTAGCTTTCATGTTCTCTGAATAATCATGTAACTTAAATAACTTCCTCATACCAAGCAACCATGCTTCTGCATCTTGTGACTTCTTCATATATCTACCAAATGTAGGTGGATTTTATTTCTTTATTTCATTTCAAAATTATCCCCTATCACTCCTCTTGTAAGGATGGTAATGATGATGACCATAATTCCTATCTGAACTAGAACTAGAGTAGTACATGTGTCCATCACCTCTCATATCCGAAGTATCCAAAAACCTACCATATCTCACTGTGTCATCTCTATCTGACCTATGACCACCATGAGACCTACTACCATATGCCCCATTAGTTTTTTCCTCCTACTCATGGCTGGTCTGAAGGGGTCCATGTTGCTGCAATTCTGACAAACTTTAAAGTATCACTACATTTACGTCTGCTTGTTTCTCCCGTGCCTATATTATTTTTTCATTGTATACCTTACAACTCCTTATTTTTGCCTTTAATATTCTCAAATGTCTAACAAATCAGAAGAGCATAGGCTCTAGTGCCTCCTTCCTTCTTCTATTGTGTCATATTTGTAAATCCTTCAATCCTATCCCAAGTTGTTCTTAAGGGGGGATGTTAGGATATTCTGACACGTAGGAATAGTTAAGTATAAACTGGTCTAGTTATAGAGTTAGTTAAAGTTTTTTTCTTTAACATGTACATTTGTACTTTTACAATCCGACGGTCACGTATGTAGTGATCCGACGGGTTCATTTTTCTCCTGGCTTACGACACTTGATCGTGGCTTGACACCTAATTGTTCAGAATTCTATTTAAGCGGCATGGAGGGTCATTTGTAGGTCACCGTGATGAGAGAAGCTTATGTAAATTTTCATTCTTTTATTAATAAATTGCCTGAAGTGGCCGCGTTGGCTCAGGCTATGGACTGTTTCTCTCTTTGAGGGTTTTAACCACGTCAAAATACTGGTGTATTGATCTGTGATCTGTTTGTGAGCAGTTTCCTTTTGGTGTTCTGTCTGAGGAACTTACCCTATAAATTCCTACATGGTATCAGAGCTATTTGAGGGTCGCATCCGTTGTTGATCCAAATCTGAAGCCAGTAGAACTGCATGCGACTGCATCTCCTAGATCTGTTGTTTCTGACTGCTTTCGGGCCAAGAGGACTACTCTGTTGTGTTGGAAGCATCTGTTCCAGTGAGGAACCCCTTTCGTTTCACACGAAAAGATTTCCAGTAGCCCTAGCTGCGTCATTTTTTAGATCTGGAGGTATACAGTGTTTATTTGAAGTTTACTGTTATTTTCTCTCTGTTTATTTCGGTTTCGGTTTATTTAGCTATTTTTTTTTTACCGGATCTATACCTTTCATTTCTCCGTATGCCCTTTGCCTTGCGACTCTGTGCGATCTGGGAAAATCAGAAACAGAAAGGAAGAATTTTTCTCATGCGTATGCTCTTTTCCCTGCACCTTAGTGTGATCTCGGAAAATCAGAAACATTGAGGAAAATATTTAGTTTCCGGGTAAAGCTAACATTAAGCCGTAAGGCTTGTTTTTTTTGCATGTCCGTGTTGGGTTTTGTGTTTTTGTTTTGTAGGGAGAAAAAGAGCTTTCTCAAGCAAGCACGCAATCCAAAGCATCCGTGACTAAAAGAAAACAAAGTGCCCCCCCGCCCTTCTCTCTCTTTATCTTTTTGTATAGCTCACTTGGTTCAAAGCTAATTTAAGAGAGTAGAGGTCTTGGGTTCAAATCTCTTTTTTGTTGAAAAAGGTGCGTTTTTTTTTCATTCCCGCACTTTGCTAGCGCCTTCATCAACGTTTTTTAAAAAGGTCATAACTTCTTCATCCGGAAGCCGTTTTCAGAACCGTTTTTTTTTAACCAGCCTAATTTTTCGATCTCTTTCCATTGGAACACTTAGTTTCAGCATATCTAG
>APFE031024028.1:431606-452848 GCA_000404065.3 Pinus taeda | reverse complement strand
TACAATATTTGTTCACCCAAAGAGACTTAAATGCAAGGCAAAGGCGATGGAGTGAATTTCTAAGTGAATATGACTTCGAGATATCATACATTAAAGGGAAAAAAAATGTAGTAGCAGATGCTTTAAGCAGAAGACCTCGGATATTTTCTCTCATACCCGTTAAAGTAGACTTAAGACAACGAGTACTGGATCATCTTATAAAAGACAACTGGTATTTAAAAGTGAGAGCAAGTCTTGAGGGTAAAAGGGAAAAAGAATCTAAATTTGAGGGATATGAACTAGAAGATGATGGAATCTTACGATTCCATGGAAGGATGTATATTCCTGATGATAAAGATCTTCGGGATACCATCCTTGGGGAAGCCCATAGAGCAGTGTATTGTGCTCATCCTGGAGTAGGGAAAATGTATGTGGATACCAAGAAACTCTTCTTTTGGGCAGGCATGAAGCGTGATATCACTCAATTTGTTGCAAAATGTTTGGAGTGTCAGCAAGTAAAGGAAAATCATTGTCACCCAGCAGGCCTCTTGCAACCCCACGACATTCCTATGTCTAAATGGGAGACCATTTCTATGGATTTTATCACTGGACTACCTCTTACTTCTCAAAGACACAATGCCATTTTGGTAGTGGTGGATAAATTAACATAAAGTGCCCATTTCATTCCTGTAAGAGACACTTACGATGTTGCTGACGTAGCTCGAGTATTCATAAATGAAATTATCAGATTTCATGGAGTACCTAAAAAGATTATATCTGATAGAGATTCACGATTCACTTCTAGATTCTGGACTTGCATGCAAACAACCTTAGGTACTTAGCTAAATTTAAGCACTGCTCACCATCCTGAAACTGATGGGCAAACTGAAAGAGTAAATCAAGTACTTGAAGACATGTTGCAAATGTATGTAATGGATCAGCAATCACACTGGGAAAAGTATTTACCCTTAGTCGAATTCGCATACAACAACAGTTACCACAGCTCGATTGGGATGCCTCCATTTGAAGCTTTATACAGTTGACCTTGCAGAACACCGTTAAGTTGGGACAGGTTAGAAGATCGAGTGATAATAGGACCTGAATTAATCCATGAAATGGAAGCGCAGGTAAGGCAAATTAGGCAACGTTTAAAGGAAGCTCAGGATAGACAGAAGAGTTATGCTGATGCTCACAAAACTGATAGGAGGTATGAAGTAGGGGATCAGGTTTTCATCCGCATCAAGCCAAATAAAAGTACTATTCGATTCGGGAAGGGGACAAAGCTATCACCCCGATTTATTGGGCCATTCAAAGTCGTGGAAAGAGTGGGACCTGTTGCCTATCGTCTTGCCTTGCCACCTCATCTGCATAAAATTCATAATGTATTTCATGTTTCTGTATTAAGACATTATATAGCTGATCTATCTCATAACCTTCAATGGAAGGAATTGCAGGTATCGGACGAGGGAGTCATATTGGTCGAATCTTTACGTATTGTAGAACGTAGGGTTCGACAGCTCAGGAACCGCCTGGTGGACCAAGTTAAGGTCCAATGGGACAAGTATATTCCTGGATCCGCAACTTGGGAAAATACAGAGGACATATGTCAAAGATACCCTAGACTATGTCAATTTTGAAGGACTTTAAACTATGTTTTGTATATATTTTACTTCACTGCAATCAGAGACCCAGTACCATTTTTTTTGAATGATTGTAAATAAATGTGGAATTTTGTGACATAATATATGTTTAACTTCTGCTGGTACATGGATACCAAAACGATATATGTGGTTCATTTTATTAATTATAGTTGTCAAAGGAAAGTTAAGCCAGTTAAAGGGTTTTACTTCTAATAGAAATTAAGATATTGTAAATTGTTTTATTTTTACATGTCAACATGATCAATAGAACTCAGGAAATGACTACATTTTAGATGGAATTCAAAAGACAGGCATAGAAAATGAAAAAAAAAATATGTTATACTGAATAATACATGAATTATTTTGAATATGCTAATGCACATTTTCCGAATGCATGAGTGAGTGTGTAATTGCATATGAAAGTATATGATTCGATTACCGGGATGACCACGTGATGACAGAACCTCAGAACAATTAAAGCTCCAAGTGATTCTATGATAGGGTGTTAACCCTAAGTTTTACTAGGAGGGGTGGAGGTGTTGCCCACCGTCTATCCTCCAAACCCTGTAGTCATGGGAGGACTGTGCGAGTCACGCTCCCCTAGACGTGTGATGATGAATGCTGGATGCCTACTGGGAATTAGGTCGGTATAACCAACGTTGTCACCTTAGAGTTTATGAATGGTTAGGTCAGTAAAACTGACGCCATGGCATACTCCAGTAGAGGACGGATAGGATGGGAGCATAAGAGATTAGGAAGGATAGGATGATTTTAAAATAGCTTGGGAACCTGGGTAGGATAAGAATTATCCATTTAAAATCATAAACTTAAAACTCTAATTTTATAGTCTCTTAAACTAATTAACTAATATAAGGTTTTAAACTTTATATTAAAACTGATTTGATAAACCTCATATTAAAAAAAATATGAATTAAACTTTGTAATAAATATAAAATTTAAGCTTTATAAATATATATAATATTAAACTTCATAAAATTAAAGGTTATAATAAAAAATGATATAAAATTTGAAACCTTATGTAAAAGGTAACGCAACGACCAAACCTGAAATATAAGCAAAGTACATAAGATCAGAGGGAAAATATCTGAGAGTGAAATGCATGCGGAGGCGTGTCGGGAGGAGGAAGAGCGGTGGCCGTAGGTGGGAGGGCGGCCACCGCCAAGCCTGCGATTATAAAACCACTGGTCTGAGCCGATCACAACGGAGAAGGGAGGGCAGAGAACCAGGGAATCAGGAGCTTACATTGATCTGAGGTTCTGGGCACAGGGGCAGTAAGCTTCTGAAGCTTACCAGATTGGCTAGGAGGAATTGGTTTCCCAGTAATCGGATAAAATAACCGCGGAGTCATTAGCTTCAACAGCAACAGACAACAGTTCAGGTAGGTGTTCGAAATCCCTTACATTTACTGCATATTGTTCTGCTTATCATCTTATTTAAGTTTTCGGTCTTTACAGAAGCGTCCTCTGAAGAAGGTCGAGAACCTTAAAAGAGAGAATACTATCAACTATCTGTCTGTTCAAAAATGGAATTATTCAGCTTCATCTTGCAGCCCTGTATATAAGTGTGGAGGCCGAGATTTAGTGACTGAGTTACCCAGTTCGAATAGGCTCAGTCATTCTTAAAGCTAACCTTGAAATGACAATATGACAAGAAGTCTGCTCTTATACTAAAGATCTCAACTCAAGTCTCTAGTAACAACATTCAACTCCTGGCACTCATATATTTCACTTAGAGAAAATACTATATCAAATTTGAAAAGATTTGCTCAAAAGCCTCATTCATATATGTCAAGTCATGTATTTAAAGAAATGAATGGGTATCCAAATTAAGACCTCACCATTTCCACATCGGTCTTATTGTATACATTTATTATCTTTCAGCAATAAACCTCAGGGTTTCACACCTTTTCCCTTCAGCAGTTGCTGAGTCTACCATTGCCACTTCTTGAAACATCACCCTTATATCAATTATCCTTTTTGTGACAATATTCCTAAAGTCTTTATGATGATCCTCCCGTGAGCTTATCTGATGTATCTGTACGGTGAACGATCATTCAACACAAAATTTGCTGGCATGCTATCATTACTATTTTCACTGTCTTGTCTGATTGGTTCCCTAAAAGTATCAACCGACCTAATCCTTGTGATGTATTGTCAATAGCAAGAAGCTTCAAGTTCAAAAGGCATCATTACACTTGAGGTGTAATTCTCATGAACACATACAGATTAGAGTATAGCAGGAAATCTATTGTAGATGCATTTAATCAATTTATGATTCTAGATCCAAGTTTTTTTTGGTTTGTTTATATAGAGACGCTAGAAATTCCTCTGGGAATATCCATGATAATAATCAATAAGATAGTATATTTGACTTCAGTGGCTATAAGAACTTGATGGGTTAAGCAATCATCAAAGTGTTTTTGAACTGACAAGTGCAATAGGAGTTCAGGACCAGCGACTATGGTCATATGAAGCACTGATGGTAGTATCTACTGTAGTAAATTGTAGCCATAATTGCTGGAGCAATAATAGCATATGGAAGCAAACAATTATATCCCTATCTAGCAGCTAGAGCAACGGAAGTCTATACAACACCTTTATTCTGGTACCCTTGAAGTCTGACAACCAAAAGAAAAAGTGCATGGCTCTGTTGAAGCAGTTCCTTACATCAGCTCTTATCAATATGAAAATCGAGGCACCTTGAAGGAAGTACATACCAGATCCTATACCTCGGCAAGCATAATGAGAAAAGGAAATTATGGGGACCCTGATTAGGTCATTGGGCTCTTTAATGCATTGAACCGAAAGGCTGTCTGATGAATATGAAATATAGAAGATCCCTCCTCATCATGGATGGGATAACTTAATGCTTTGGTCTCAATCATCTAGCAAAGGAAGACAGTGCAACTGTTTTAGGGACAATATCATAGTGCCCTATGAAAGGTTTTTTTGCATAAGAAGGTCATGAAGCAAGGCTTCAGAGGGAGCCATAAAATCCCTCACAGTATGACCCGATGATCCGATGTTTGTTGATAAAGATAGTCATGGCAGATGATTATAATTGATCTTAAGAAAAGGGACAGGTTTCAGGTAGATTGGTGATAATGTTTTTGACATTACCACCTTCTTTATATTCAGAGGAAGTCATCTTTTATTTTTATTTTGAGCACTACTGCTTGGACCTGTGAGATAATGAAGCTGCTGATCCACATATGCATGACTATCTCTAGTATCAGCCATTTGCCTTGCTCTAAATAAATCTGTGATAAGCCCCGTAATGGATGATTGTTTATTATTTTTGTAATTCTATGGTCTGAAGTACATTATTGTAAATTGCTGACCTGACAGTATGGTGAATAGAAAGTGCACATCAAAGGTGCTTTTTTTCTTGGAATCCACCTTACTTCATAAATAAATCAAAGACTGAAGTCTGCTGCTCTAGGAGCACCATTGAGGCTGAATGAATAAAGAAACAAGCATTTCTTATTATGAAGACATTTGAGAAAGCTCTTCTATAAGTCATTTGAGGCTTGAGCAATTGTTGGAAACTACCACTTGACATCAGGGACTGCTTTATTTGGGATATGGATCAGTGGGGAGCAATGTAGATCCATCATTCCAGGATTGATGTGCAGGTTCTCAACATCCTCCCAAAATCCCCTTGGTAAGGACAGGTTTAACTTCCTTCAGAGAGAGATTGGGACTCGGGAGTCCTGGAAAGATCCTACTATGAGGATCTCAGTTGAACATTGAGCTCTAGGAGCTCCGGAAGACTTGGGGTACTTATTGAGCTATGAGTGACCATAGGTTGAGTGGTTCACCTTCCCCTATAGGTGTGCGGTATATAGGGTGAGTGGTTCACTTTCCCCTATAGGTGCGCAGCGTACAAGGTGAGGGGTTCACCTTCCCCTGTGACAAATGACATGTCTATAGGGTGAGTGGTTCACCTTCCCCTATGATTGATGACATGTGTGTAGGGTGAGTGATTCACCTTCCCCTATGATTGATGACATGTGTGTAGGGTGAGTGGTTCACCTTTCCCTACTGTTGATGACATATGCATTGGGTGAGTGGTTTACCTTCTCCTATGGCATGTGAGCAGGATGAGTGGTTCACCTTTTCCTGTGGATACCCTAGTGAGAGATGCATTCGGGCATTTGCTTGTGGAAATGTTGGTGGGACATGATACATCCTTTCCCCACATGTAAGATGCTCATTCCCTACAATCGATAGTTGACATGTTGGTGGGACGTGGTTCATCCTTTCCCCACAAGTAGGATTCTTCCTACAATTGATTGGTTGGCATGTGTGTTAGAAGTGGTTCATCCTTTCCCCACGAGTAGGATTCTTCCTATGGTTGATTGGTTGGCATGCGTGTTAGAAGTGGTTCATCCTTTCCCTACTCTCGATGATTTGCATGCATGTAGGAAGTGGTTCATCCTTTCCTTACATATGGTTGTGGCATGTGTTTGTAGAATGTGGTTTATCCTTTCCCTATGTATGGTTGTGACATGTGTTTGTAGGATGTGGTTTCTCCTTTCCCTATGTATGGTTGTGGGTATGATGTGATATATTCTTTCCTTGCTAGTGTTTCTGCAACATCCTACCCATGTAGTTCGGGACACATGGGAAGTACCTCTCATCTGGTCAATGAGTTGGGAAAAGTGCATAGGGACCATAACACTACTGATGGATGCATTGTGTACTGCCATACTCCCTATGTCTAGGATGCATGGTGTTCTTCAACTTGATCACTTGGGATCAAGTTTGATTGGAGTTCACTATTTGGTTATGTTTACTGACTTTTGTTAGTGGAGAGTGGCAAGGTCTTGTGACTCAATCTTGATCGATTCTTCTTTATTATTCATATCAATGTTCAGTAGAGCAGAGCAGAGATGAGATAGATGGATGGTTTATGACAACAGGATGGCATGATGATCGATGATGGATTGACGGTGCAATTCTCCCTAGTTGAGAGGGAGTGTTAAAATTGGAAACTAGGGCCAAATTCCACTTTGGACAACTTAGTTGTGGAGATATTCATTCCATTGAATTCCTCTTTTCGAGAGGACCAAAATCGATATAAAGATTGTCTCATTTGGACAAGCAGAAGTGTGATTTTGAATTTTTGTTTTTTCATAAGTAATTTTCAAGGTCGGCCTCTCCTTTATGTTGGCTCACCAAGCCCAACAGTCACGTCCCTTCAACCTCGATGACTGGTATATATAGAAGTGCCTACATCCTCATTTCATTCATCTATCTCATGATTCTTCCCTCTGAAATAGCCATTGGAGATCCTCAACGAAGAAAGAAAGGCTTGGAAGCCATCCTTAGTGGGTTGTTTTTCTTCTGGTAGGAGGTCGAGGCAGTTAGAGGTGTTTTGAGCTAATCTAAGGACTATTCTAGGCCAAGTCTAGTTCCTATTGCAGGCCGAGATTCCTCATTTAGGCAGCTGCAAGACTTGATGAAATCTCTGGGCCATTTGTTTGGGTAATTCAGTCTTCTGCTGTTAGGCTGAGTTTGGGAATTGTCTCCAAGCTAATTTGAGGAAGATCTTCCCCCTTTTTAGTGGCCGCACTTTAGAGATCTTGCTTAGGTAAGTCCGCAGGTTGCATCAACTTAGATAAAGTGCACGAGAAGACTATTAAGGGTTCAAATTAGTGCTAAAGGCTAGTGAAGGGCATCGCCATGCATTCCTTGTAAGGCCGCAACTAAAGTAAGGAATTTCTAGGGCAACTAATGGGACAAATGTGATCTTTAGGAAACCCTAACCAGTGTGCCATAATTGCAGTTGGGTCATCAACTTGTTGGATCTAGAATAATTGGCAAGTCATTTTGACTTATTGTACTATCTCTGCTAAACACTTGTTTTAAATAATAAGAAGTTTTGATCGAGGGTTTTCCCCATCTTGGGGTTTTCCCCTGGCTTGTGCCATTTTTTGTGTTTTCTTGACTTGGCTTGTCTTCTGCTTATAACTACTCATGTTCTTTCTTCTTTTACTGTTAATGGGTAATAATTTATGTGATTTCTATTAAAGGAAATGGAATTAATCTTGGGGCTCATATCATTCATTGATGTAATTGTCCAAGCAAAGAACATGTTAAAATTCGCAGTTTTGGCAAAGGATTTCATCCTGGGAAGTTTTTTAACCTCACTGAATTATGTGTGTTTCTAAACACGGATAATAGACAAAGTTTTTCTTCTAACTTAAACCACAAAGCTATGGTGGAATTGATTGACAAGGTCTTAGGTGAGTCTTAGTGTTATATTGAGTCTTTTTAATAGTGTGCTTGGGAATAATTTTAGCACATTTGGCTAAATTATTTTATTACAAACACACTTCGTCTTTTTGGGTAAATTATTGAGGGAATGAGTCTAAATGTGTTTTCCCCTTTCAAGGGTTGATATTGTAATAATTTAATGTAAAAATATTTTAGTGCATAGTCCCTCATATTTAGACACCATGGCTAAAATATTTGAGAGTGGAAAAATAATTAAATTCCCTCTAGTGTCAATTAATAAAATTTTCTAGCAAAATTATATAAAAATCCTAAGCCAAAAAACTAATTAATTTTGAGTCAAAAAATAATTATAGAGAAACTAATTTCTCGTCAAAGGAAAAATGGATATTTTAAGAAAATTTGAGCCCTTGGACCTTGGTGGTTAAGTCAGTCAAATTTTTGAGGAAATTAATCCAAAATATTAATTTTTGGATTAATTAAAAGTGAGTTTTAAGAAAAAAATGGAATTTTTCCTCAAAATTTAAAATTTGACGATGGAGATTAAAAGATGATCAAGCTATTTCTAACGGTCGAGATTATTTTGACGAGGATCAAGCCAACTAGTGGTTATTTTTCACTTAGAGGGGTTTCTCTATATAAAGAAGCTATTGAGTTTCTATTTTATATCTTCAGATGATGTAATTATTGAACGGTGGTATTGAGCTGCCGCTCTGCTGGGAACATTATTTTATCATAATAGAAAGACTTTGGGGTTGAGTTCATGGTGTTCTTCTTCTACTAATCTGTGGTATGTGTTAGCTTTGTGTGATCCTATATCGTGCTGAATATTGTTAAATAATTGTTATTTCATTTGTTGGTGATAAAAACATTCTATTGATACATGCTATATTAGGTGATCTGATTCACTATATGATCTAACAATTTGCGTTGAGAAAAATTATAGAGATTTACAAGTATGCTGGCCCTTGGGCTCCAAATTCACAGATTGTTTGGGCTCTGAGATTTGATTGTGGTAATTGATTTTGCAAGAGGGTTTTGGCCTATATCTACTTTTTCGAAATTAATTCATCCATTGCTATTCATTTAAAAATATTTTTTCAAAATTATTATTTTGTAAATATTGTACATTTGTAAATTATTTGTAAATTATTTCTAACCCATTTATTTTGTAGCACTTGGGGTTTTATATTTTTGTATATATTTGGGGTTTGGAATTCTTTTATTCATTTGTGTAGGTGGATTTCAAATTTGCTCAACAAGGTTTTGCTGGGGATTTGAATCAGATCTATGCTATGGAGGCAAGATCTAGCTTCCATTCGTCCTCCAAGCTCAACGTTCAGCCTAAAAGAGGAAGCTGTCCAACATTTTGCAGTGATTTGTGATGTTTTTTTTTTGTGTTTGCCCAACGTCATCCCTTCTGGGCTTGACGTTAGCCCTAAGGGGCTTCCTTAGCCTTGTTTGCCTCCTCTAGCCCTGGTTTGGGGTTTTCCTAAACCCTAGCCATGATTCAGTTATTGATTTGATTTTTCATTTCTAACATTTGGTTTTGCAACAACTTTTTAGAGCTAACTTGGTGGTTGCAGGTTCTTAAGTCCATTGAAAGCCTCACTTGCCATCTTTAAGGCCACTAAGTTTCTTGGTTCCCTCTCTTGCCCTCTTGTTTCATCATTGTCCTAAATTTCAATTCTGAAGTATTTTATTGTAACAACCCATTTACATATCCATCTAAGTTAAGTGATATAATAATATAAATTAAATGGTATAAACTAATATAAGTTAAATAATAAAAAGTAGTATAAGTAAATAATATAAGTTAAATACTATAAGTTAAATACTATAAATTAAATGCTATAATTTAATATAAAGTTTTACACTTGATTATGTACAAAGTTAAGGTTCATAAATAAATAGAAGCTTATATTAAAGCAATATCAGAAACATTCGGGTAACCCTTTTTGAAAAGATCTTTCAACCCATAACTGAAACCTCTGCGCAGTCGACAGCAGCCTCTAATCGATAAATATCTAAGGAAATGCATGTGGGAGGTGTCGAGTGCTGCACCAGCAGTGGGGGGAAGGCTGGGAGGCGGTCACCGAACCCCTCGGTATAAAACCACTGAGAGGGCCAAGGAAAACAGGAGGGAGAGAAGGAAAAAACGGAGAGGACAGAGGGAGACCGAAACAGGAACGGAAGCAGCTGAAATTGACCTGAGGTTCTGGGCACAGGGGCAGTAAGCGAAGCTTACTGAATTGGCTGGGAGGAATTGGTTTCCCAGTAATCGTTTCAACTTCAGAGAACGAGAGCAGACAACAATTTACCAGTCAGCAGTTCAGGTAAGTTTTCGTTGTTTTAAGATTATGCATTTTCAGTTTTCAAATCATGAAATTTCAGTTTACAGTCTTTACACATGGTATCAGAGCGTCATTCAAATCCTTCGGGACCTCACAGGCCCTACACATCCGAAAACAAAACAAAAAAAACCATGGTTCTCGTTATCCCTGTGTTTCTGCAAGTTTCGTTCCTTATTAAACCACTTTCCTGTGGCTGGCTTAGTGTGATATGCTCGAAATTTTCGTTGGATAAATTTTCCTGGTCAATCCACTAGGGAGACGCAATAAAGACATTGAACCAAGCTGTGAAATTTCCGGTCCGTGCCCTAAAGATGAAAATACACATACGCGGAGCTGAGGTTGAGGCTGTACCTGCTACCGATGAAGGTGAAGGTTTACGCATCTAAATATACATGCGATATGCTTCGACCAGTGAAGGTGAAGGTTTACGATCTCTTCATGATTTAAATTCAGGCAAATATACATGCGATATGCTTCGGCGGAGTGTTAAAACCACGGCTCGGGTGGCTCACATTCATTCTTTTGCCCTATTCTTGCTGGCGTTGTCGTTGCTTGTTTTGAAGCAATTAAGGGTTTTCAAGAAGAGCCTGACGGTTTCCTCGGTGGGATGGCGGAAACAGGAAGCGGCCGGCCGGTTCCGGACCCTCCGCAGGCGGAGCATAGCATTTTGCCAGAACCACCGCATGTCCTGCACCCAACATCCGCGTCTGACCAGCGGAGGCACATGCACCCAACCCTCCCGGTTCCATTGCACCTCGGGCAGCGCGGCCACCCGCCGACCATCGGATTCTCCATCATGGATCTCGCCATTAAAGCTCCCACCAACAATCCTAACCCCGTTGCTAACTGCGAAATAACTGCTGGAGCCATGTCGCCTCCCTATTTAACTGCAACTGCACAATCCTCTCAAAGTGTCCAACGGAGTCGAGCAAAGTTCAATATTTAATTAAAATTTGCAGAGAATGAAAAAATCTTACCTCGGAGATTGCTGCGATGAACTTTGATTTCAGAGGACTGCTAACACGGCAATGATGAGAGGCACGGATTCTCAAATCCGAGTGATATTCCGTGGAGCAAAACACGTAGATATCGGCATTCAGTTTAGGGAAGCAATGCGGTGATATTTTTAAACGCTGCTCACAACATTGAAGAGAAGTCACTTTTTATTTTTTATTTTTTGAAAGGTCGGACGAAATCGCAGTTGTTGATGGGCCGTTGTATAACTAAATATAAATTAAACCATAGTGCCAACCAGAGAAAGGTATTTTAATTGATTTAGAAATCGAAATGATAGGCCGCCAGTGACAAGGAAGGGAAGAAGTGACCGCTATAAGTATGTTTGCTTTAAGCCACCCAGTCAGTGCCTCGAAATATGCCAGACCACGCTAGACAGTGAACGCTATTGCTGTTAAATTTAGGTATGTTCTATGCTAGAGCAATTTATTTAAATTTTTCACAGTTGGCAATCACATCAGCATTATGATAAACTGCAGATAGAACATAAATATAAAACGCAGAAGACAAGCCAAGACAAGAGGACACAAGATATGGCACGAGCTAGGGACAAACCCCACAATCTGTGGGGAAACCCTTTGATCAAATCTTCTTTTATCTTCAAAGTTCAGCAGAGAGAGAGAGAGAGAGTACATTTACAATAGAAGTCAACACTTTGACTTATCTAGATCCAAGCATAGATCATCTCCTATAACGATGAGATCAGTTGAAGACATTCTGCTTCAACTGCATCTCGTCCATTTGCTGCACCTTACAGTGTAGCACCATCAAGCTGCATCATACTATGTTGCCCATATATCATCATGTTATGCCATTGTGCTGCAATGTACTGTACCATGCTGCCCACATCATGCTGTCACCCATCACACCATGTCCATCATCTGTACACTACAATACGGTATCCAATTACCAGCCTTAGCTGCTTGCTATGGCTTGCAGCCTAGCAGAGCAGCTAGGCTGTAGATGCTCAAGACTGCCTTATTTATCTTGTTGTTAACAAAGATACCAACGCTGTCCCTCTAGACTTCTATATGCTATGATGAGGGCTCCTGTTGCTGTGGCTAGGGCTTCATTGTTCTTCATATACTGCGGATTATGGCTGCACTTTACAGCAGCTTGACAGCAGATTAGGGTCCCTCCTTGGACAGCAGATAGGGTTCTTTAGGACTTCTTTTGTAGCGTATAGATGTTCCCTAAGACAGCTGATAGATCTCTTATCAACCTGTGGCTAGATAACTTCTTTGACTGCGTATAAGGAGACTCCTTTGATCAGCGGATTAGGGCTCTTCTGTAAAGTGGTTAGAACCCTTTTAGGACAGCATATAGGTCTCAATTAGGCTCCTTCCTTCACTGCGTCTAGGGCTTCTCCATGACCGTAATTTAGGGCATCATTAGCGCTGTGTTCTTTCCAGCGTATGAGTGGAATAAGGTCAGCGTATTGTTCACATTACCTCAACCTGTGTAATGCCTCATATAGCTGTAGATGGACCTCTTTATGACTGCGGCTTAGAACAGCGAGTTAGGGATCTCATTTATATGGCTGGGACTTGTGTTTAAGTCTCCTTTTTGACCTGCGTATAAGGCCCTCCTTCGTGTTGTAGATTAGGCTCCTCTCAACAGCTGTTAGGGCTTCCTTTAGTCCATGGATTAGGGCTTCTTTAGACTGCATATTGCAGCTCCCCAAGACAGTAGACAGATCTCCTTCAATTTCGTACAGCAGCTAGGGCATCATCCAAGGTCAACGAATTCTTCTAAGTGACTCTCCTTCACCAATAACCCAAGACGTGGAGAGGAGGAGATCACTTGAAGAATGTGTGTTCAAATGACTTCAAATCTTCACCAATTTATACTAAAACGTAGATGATGAATAGACACGTCTATTGGGCTTCTTAGCCTACTCAAGTTGCTGGTCGGCTTGATAATAATTATATAAACAAAATAAATTCATATCTCCATAAATACTTATCGGAAGCGGATGATCTTTGGATCAATCCTACACCTCTCGACGAGAGGGATCCAATAAAAATATCAGCTGTCATAAATAAGCTGATCCACATGGAGTTTGGCCCTAGTTGCCAATTTAACATCTGGGATGCCCTAGGAAGCCTACTAAGGTTAAGCCTTAGAAGAGAGAAGAGGAAGGTGAAAGGAATGTTCGTTTAGTGATCGCCTAGGACTAGACTTGTGCCATAGCCTTTTGGGAGAATGGAATCTAATGAAATCAATGTTTAGAGATGCTTATTCCCAACTAAGGAATCCCTCGGCAACTTCATATGGCCTTGGGCAGCGACTAAGTCACTTAGGGAAATTTATACTTCTTTGTGTTGCAGTTGATGACTTATCAAGGCAAATCATGAACAATCATGTACCCCTAGTACAATAATTCACCATACTTTACAATAATCATATGAAAAATCCCTCACAAAGACAAGATTAGCAACTTCACATTAGCATTAGGGCAGCTACAACAGCGTCATGAACGAAAATATTTCATAGATTATTACATGAGACAAAGTACAAGATAAAACATGAAAAGAGTACTCACAAGTATAGCGAAATTATTCCAGTCATCAAAGTGGAAGAAAATTGAAGCTCCAAGACAAGAATTAAGCTCTTCCAAATCCCAGTGATGGTCAAATGAAATGATCATCACATCAATATACATCCTCCATAATGGGTTCAATTTGCCTAATTAGGCCTAATAATGCCCCAACTAATAAAATAATGTGCAAAAATAACATATCTTGGTGGCAAGCCCACCAAGGTAGCTCCATAATACAAAGATAATCCTCTTAAGAGGGCCAAATGATAAGTACAATAGGTAGAAAGGCCATTGAAGAGGCCTAATGGAGTCCAATGTGTGCCAAAGTGAAAGAATAGGCTCCAAACATATTGATCAAGGGGGTGGCCCCTTGATATCTAGGCAAATGATTTGTGGTGCCCCGAAGTAGCTGTGGGGGCATAACAACATCCTCATGGGTCTCCAAATGAATCGAACAAGCTTGTATCCCATCTATAAGGGTTGGAGGAATGATGCAAGCCCTCCCATTGTCTCCCACCGTGAGACACATCCTCATCTATGCCCTAGATCAGCTACCAAGTGTGTGGTGCAAGGGTGGAGCCGACTAGGCAAGGTGGTCCAGGTGCATCATCATCGTCCAATAGGTGGAACACAAGCAAGCCATGAGTGAAACTGAAGGATACCATAGAGTGGCAATCTGCTCTCTGCTATGGCGGAGACCCGTGGCTCTCAACGCTCACCCTACAAATGCCAATATGACCCTCTAGAGAGCTTGGACCCTATATAGGGAGACCAAACAAGATCCAACGCGTTCCTTCACCTTTCAGTACAACCAATCATTAGTGTAATTGAGTAAATGAGCTTACAAAACATGGAACAAGTGGACACTTCATAGTGGCATGCCCTTCCATAGTGGGCTTTAGATCGTACAAGTGTCTCCAAGTTCAAGAAGAAGGTTAACCAAGGACCCTATGAGGTGGTTTCCACCTCCAAGGGGGTGACATGTATATGGTACATCCTTCAGATGGCAGGTGGCATGTGATATAACGGTGAACGGAATGGAGCATCAAGGGAAGGCTCAAAGCCACGTGCCACAGTATAAGGGTAGCCATAATAAGGGAAGCCCACACTTGGGTTTATGAAAGAAAGAGGGAGCAATCGTGGTACATGAATTACCTCGAGCCTTTGTTTTTCCACCCTTCTTCATATACCTTTTTCCTTTTATTGGTTTTTCCTTTATAACTGCTCGAGGCTTCAAGGGATGAGAGCATGATGTGCAAGATATAGCAATGGATACCCCCCTTAAGGTGGGTAGTTCATCGCCCACCAAGGGTTGGGGCATTCATGGGTTCCTTAATGATGAAAGGGGTCAATATGAGGGACCCTAGGAACCAAGGTGATGGCCATAATGATAGGGGTAGGGCTCATGTTTGGCTTTTGCCCAAGTGCTAAATGTGCATGTCTCGACCATCTTTTCCATTTTATGGTACATTTCATGTTGAGAGTGGCCAAATTATGTCCTTTCTTTTCTTTTCAGCTGCATCAACCTCTAGGGAATCGTTCCAAGCCCGACCCAAGGTGTGGACAAGGGGAAGGGGAGGCTAACTGCTTGTGGACCCAATGGACAAATGTGGACTCGGATAGGAAATATGGTGAATGGGGTTATAGTGAGCGGAGGAGAGCGATGTGTGTGGTGTTAGGAGGCGGGACCACACAACCAAAATTGGGATTTCCCATGAAGTGCCACCCCTAAAGCTAGTAGCCAATAAAGGAGATCCCACAAGAGTAAGATACAAGGTTAACCATCAAATTGGACAGAGGAGACAAAAGTACAAACCAAGCCTACTCTTTTCACTGAATCCCCGCACTAATCCATGCCCAAAAGTGTCCATGATAAGTAAACAAAAATACCCAACTACATAATGAAAGGCCATACCTTCGGGGTTGGAAGGCCCACCTTCAAACATATGATCCTGACAGATGGGCAAGGGAGCATATGGTTGGCTCAGGTGGCAGAGATAATGGCACATCGAGCTATCTGGTAGCTGCAAGGGGTTGTTGCCTGTCGGCTAAGTACCATTTACGAGAAAAAATTTCTCCTATGGATACTACCCACAAGTGGTGGGTAACAAGGTTCACTATAAAACCCTAGCCTTTTGATGTTTAGGGTATGTTAACACTAATGATGAAACCCTAGTCTACTTATGGTTTGTTGATGAAATCTAGAACATATAATGAAAACCTAATCTCTTGATGTATAAAACCCTGGCCTTTAGGGTTTGTTGTTGATATCTCAATTATATGATGAAACCCTAGATTTTTAAGGTTTGATGAATTAGGGTTTATGACAAAACCCTTGTAATAATTAATCAAATATCCTATGAATGAAACCCTAGGGGTATATGCTTCTATATGATTGAAACCCAAGCTTGGTCAAAATTATTGAATATCTAACATTGAAGTTTTGATATTTGTATCTAGGGTTTATGACAAAACCCTAGTAGAGATTAATATGAGATTCTAGGGCATGATAATAAAAACCCAGATGTAAAATGTTTCCGCTATGATCGAATTTAGTTGCTAATATCTAAAGTTTAGTTTTGGTAGAGGAATCTAGGTTTGTTGACAAAACCTTAGCATAGATTGTTGTGAAAGTCTAGGGCATGAAAGGTGTAACCCTTATTGATTGAAAATCTAACTAGGTTTAGGTTTTGATATCTAAAGTCTAGTTTATTACGCTCCCATTGCATCGACATGCTAACCCCATATTGATAAAGTTGACTTCATGCTCTATATTTGTGCTTGGATGAACTTGTTGAAGATTTGCAGAAACGGTCTTCAAGATGTTGAAGATGCTTACCTACCTTGTACTTAATGATGATGATGTTGAGCATGATGAAAAGAGGGAGTTGTAAGAATCTTGGTAACATTGAAGTATATATTGTTGATGACCTTGTTGCAAAGTAAGGATAGAAGGAATGATGTTTTGGAAGGTTGAAGTTCTTCGATGATGTGATGATGCGAAAGAAAGATCATGTGTGGCTGAAATTGATGAATTTGTCCCCTAGTAGAGAAGAAGATTGGATAAAGAAAATGTATATCTCCCTAGTTGAGAGGGAGCTTGGTTGAAGAAAAGTAAAACTTCTCCATAGTTGAAAACATGATGTGAAGGCCATAAAGATGTTTGAGATCAAAGAATAGTTGAAGCACTACAGATGGTTATTCGTGAGTTGTATTCGTGATTAATAAAGTTGTGAACAAGAATTGGATGTTTTGGAAAGTGTTGAGAATGAGTTTGGTGATAATGGAGAAATTGAAGAAAGCTTCTTTCAAAATGTGTTTGGATATTGTGAGCAGCGTCAAAATAATTGAAAGACCCCGAAGATTATGCTAGCATAAAAGAACATGTACATTGAAAGTTTGAATACTGATTGGGGTCATGAAGCTACAGTACGTGCCAACAGATGAACAAGTAGTTGATGTGTTGACGAAATCTCTTCCCAACAGAAGTTAGTTTTAGGAGCATGCTCAGATTGATGGATGTGTTGATCTCTTCCTAAAAAGTTGGTGCATTGATAAAATGTCTCTAATTTGGTTAAAAGGGAGAGATGAAGTACCATAAAACTCCCTGTATGATGGTACTTGGGAGGACATCGTGGCTTAGTGAATATTGAAATCTTAGTTGATGTCTAGATTCCAGAGGGAGGACATCAGTTGGAGCTCCAGTTTAGTGTTGATACCTGGATCCCTATAAGGGTTGGTGTCAGGGCATGGAGGCCTAGATGTTATCTATATCTTGTTGAATGGATACCAAGGTTGTCGTTCGATGGTACCTATAGTGGCAAATGCCTAGATGACACCTTATTCCTTGTTGGGACGATACCTTGGCAGTGAGGGTATCCCAAGCATTGTGTATGTTGTTCTACTCTTCTTAAGAACATTTCAAATTGAGGTCAACCTTGTACCAGCTGAACAATTATGAATACCTCCCTAGTTAAGAGGGAGTGTTGAGAAATGTAACTAGCATCAGTATTCACAATTGTATTTGAGTCATGATGTAATGTATTTGTCAAAAGAAAGAAAAAGAAAATTTATTTGTAATTATTTTATTCCAAGGTCAAAAGCACCAATTGAGTGTTATAGGGTTTATGTCATGAGTCCTAGTCTTTGTCATCATGTAATAGACCCTTCTTGGGCTTTGAATGTCAAGAAAGAAAATTTATTTTGATGTAAGTAAGTCACATAATCCTCCTCCACCAAGTAGGCCTCAAGTCCTTCAAGTCAGCCTCAAGTCATTCAATTCAGCTCAAAATACTATAAATACCCATGCTTTTGACCTGTTGTGAAGCACATCCACTCAGGCATTCGATCTGTAGCAAGAAGACAAGAAGTGTGAAATACATAAAGGAGTACCTATCCTATTACAAGAAGTAAAGGGAACCAAGTAAAGGAGTTTCGAAGCCTAGCAAAGGTCTATCTTCTGCCACACGTAGAAGTTTACTAAAGAATTACACGGTCGAAAGGTACAGTACTGTTTTAGGAGACCAGAAATTGTAGAAGGAAGAGGGGTCAAAACACTAGTTGACATGATGTTTTTTTATGACTTGATATTTGAAAGTCTGACTTGTTCATAGGAGGCTGACTTGGTGGAATAAGGAATGTTGTTTGGTTTGGTCAAAGGTCTTGATTGTCTCATTTGATTTTGATGCTAAATAAGAGAAGAAGAGTTTTTTGGGTTTTTCCCTCACTGAGTACCTACATTTTGTGTTCATCTTGTATGGTTGTGATCTTCATGTTTTTTGCATTTATTTGATGATGAGAACACTAATATAATGAACAAAAGACAAATATAATATCACAGGGAAATGTCAAGTAAGAGAAATCAAGAATAAGTTGCCCTAGTGGATTTCTAAACATGGTATCAAAGCTACGGTCAATGACATAAGAGGCAGCTAGAAGATCACTATTGTTGGGAAACAAAAGTCTCATATCTAGACCTCAAGTCCAAGCTACTTGGAAGGAGGATCAAATTAAAATAGCTCGTTTTTTACCATGATTATTAGACTATACTTCAATGATTAGACCATAGAAGACCAAAGTAATAAAGGGAGTCGTGAAGCATCAGTTAGGGAACCAAAAGGGCTAAACTTTGAGCCTAGACCAAGTCAAGATTTTTGTTTGGTAAAAGCAAAATTTTGTGCATGCTTTGTAATCACTTCAGTAATTCGAGATCAAAGACATTTACAAAATTTCCATGGGTGACCAAATACATTTTCAAGACATCTTCTATGAATTAGAGTTAGTCCTTATAACTTGGAAAGAGAAGGACCAAAACCAAACTATCTAAAGCATTATAGAACTGTTATGAATCTACAATCAGCTCAATTTAAAGGAACTGAGATACCTAGGGAAGAAGGATGAGAATTTGAGCATATTTATAAGGTCTGACCCTCAACAGTCACATAAAAGCTGACTTGGAAGGATCTCATGTGTTTGGCATAATAAGAACTGTTTTGAGAAATCCAGTTCAGTGAGACATTTGAAGTCCATGAACCATGTAATTTGGGGAACGTTGAAGGGGATTAAGGTCTACAATCCCTGTGGAATAGGTGTCTAGCCCTATTGAAGAAATTTTTATCATTGAACAGACATATTATCTTTGTCTCAATATGAGAGGAAGTCTATTTGAAGACCTATATCAGCTCAATCTTGGAAGCCTCTACTACAGTCAAGAGAAAGCATCTAGCATTTTGGGAGAAGCTTGAAGTCCTCATCAAATTCAAGTAAGTATTGTTATTACTTTTTATATTTTAGTTATCTAACATTACGTTTTTAGTTTGCAAGGAGAGCAACAAGCTCAATGGAACATGAATCCTTCAATCATAAAAGTACAAGGTATGTAGTCTTGAGGTGCGTATAGCATGTTCATTTATCTAAAGTTTTAAGGTTTAATTTCTTATGTGATCCTAGGGCTTGCAAGTTTTTGGGGATTGTAACCCCTAGATAGTTCATATGAAAACATGACCTTATTCGCTTGTTCCCTCTTAGAAACACTATCCCATCATGTCTAGGGTTTATAAGTAGTCCAAGATATATGGCAAACTTAGCAAGAATTAAATTGATTGATGTCTAGGTTTTGACATAATATCCCTAGAAGGGTTTGTACCTAAGTTGCAGGAAACGCAGGTACAGAGGGCGTTTATGCCCGGAAATGAAACGGAAACGCGTTTCGGTGTACCGTACGGCCTGGAAACGCGTTTCCGGCCGTATGGGCACGTTTCCACATGCCCGTACGGCCGAAAACGCATTTCCAGGCCGTACGGGCCCCGTTTCCCAAAAAAATGACTTGTTTTTTAAATTTTTTTTTTCTAATTAGTTTTTAAATTTTTTTAGGGTTTCTAAGCTGTTCTAGAAACCATTTCTAAAGTTATAAAAGAGCAGTGTCTCTCATTCTCTCATCACACTATTCAGCAAGGAGTTTCTCTTGGAGATTGGCAGTTGTTTCAGTAGCTGGTGTTTTGAGCAGTGAGCAAAGTAGATTTCAGCAGCGGGAGAAAGAGATTTCAGCAGCAAGAGAAGGAGATTTCAGCGGGAGATTTCTGTAGCAGCAGATTTGGCTCAGCTACAGCGATATTTCTCTTCTCTTTTCTGGCATTTCCGGGTAGTTTCAACCACAGAAAATTAATTTGGGTAAGCCACATTCATTTTGTTAGTTTTTTCTTACTATTTCTTCAATTTTTCTAGGGTTTATGCAGCGAAATTGCTGAAAAACGTTTTTTATTTATAGATTTGTTTTTTAAATTTATTTTTGCAGCAGATTTGGCTCAGCTACAGCCATATTTCTCCTCTTTTCTGGCATTTTAGGGTAGATTCAGCCACAGATAATTAATTTGGGTAAGCCACATTCATTTCTTAGTTTTTTCTTACTATTTCTTTAATTTTTCTAGAGTTTATACAGCCAAAAATATGAAAAACGTTTTTATAAATTTATTATTTACAGATTTGTTTTTTTAATTTATTTTTGCAGCAATGGCTTCCAGCCAAAGTGCAGCTGCAACTTCAAACCCTAGGGCCAACCCAAGGGCTGAATATTATCCTCTTTGGAGGCATGTGACGAAGCTTCAAAAATGTGGAGGTGGTGGCTCATGGAAATGGCGATGCACTCTTTGCAATAATACGTACAAGGGCTCCTACCCAAGAGTGAAGGCGCATCTGTTGCATGGAGGAGGACAGGGGATTCTGGGTTGCACAAAAACATCAGATCCGTTGGTAAGGAGGGCATATCAAAGAGAGCAAGATGAGGCGGATGGTACTAAGAGACGGCATGATGAGCATACTCAGGTTACATCTAACATTGAGCCAAGGATTGTAGTTGAAGCAAGAAAGAGGAGAGCTAGTCACACTCAAGAACATGAACAAGCAGCACCCAAACATACCAGAGGCTCAGGGGCATCCCAATCAGTTCAGGATAGCA